>NW_019061972.1:0-15995 GCF_000696155.1 Zootermopsis nevadensis
AGTTGTTGCGCCGTGTAGTCTGACAGACCGACGTTTCAGAAATATTTTCTTCTTCCATTACCAGAACGATCATAACCCTGATGATGGAGGCAGTAAGCACCTCTGAAAAGCCTGTAAACTTCTACTAGACTACATGACGCAACAGCCCAGACGACGGACGTCTTAAGTTACGAAGGTGTTAAAAAAAACAATTACGTATGATCGCGCGTAAATTCGTCGGTGCTCGCTGCTGTACTTTATCTGGTGATGGTCGTCTTTCTACTTTCACTGTAATATTCCAGCGCATGTTGACCGAGAAGCAAGCTGGTATGCAACCCAACAAACTTGGGAGTGGCGCGGGGTAGCGTGGTTGGCGCTGCGATCAATATCACAGGAGGGTTGCAGACTATCCCAGAATCACGCGCAGGAAAGTCCCTTATTTTCAGGACACACTTTCATTCATACTTTCTCCCAAGAACCTTAAATCTACATAAATTTTAAAAGAATTAATGCAAAGAGTCAGCAACAGGGGAATATGTCATATATAATTCTTAGTATCTACTTAATTAGATTTGGCGGCATATGGAACTATGGCGCTGTGCAGTCTCTTAGTTATATACAATCGTTTCGGAGGAACTTACTACTTCCATCTTCAGGGCTGAAGTTCTATATTCACATAGTAATGAAATCCTCAAACCCTGAAGTACGTAATTAACCAACTCAGTGGAATACAGGATTTTCTTTGAACAACACATAATAATTCTGTTTGTTTATAACTTCAATGGGCGTATCTATCCCATAGGAAAGCCATTTAACATATTCTCCATCATTACAGTGAAGTTTCTTAACGACCTATTACTTAAAATTCTTTTTTAAAAAAAAACCTTTCTGCAAGTAGTTCTATCAAGAAGACTTGCCGTTAGATGTATCAAAACAAAAGTTCATATGCACTTATTTCAAACGCACTCTTCTTAAATAGATTTCTGTTTTAATTGTCATTGGTATACTCACTGTAACTGAATTAATTTGCATTTACTGAGTACAAAAAATTACCCCTAGTTTATTTAAAATATTTTATGAGAAGCGAATAACCTCGAAAATTCAATTTCATGTTACAGAAGGAGTTAGTCATGACAAGCTGACTGTTGAACGTTTCACTCACACTCTACGGGGATTAATCTGTCAGCCAAGGACTTGGCTAAGTCGTATTACATTACGATGTCCTCTGGGAGACGCAAGAGACGGACAGAAAACTTGACAAATGACGTCATTAACAACGCCGGCGCTCCAACAAAGAATAATTATTTGTAGAATAAGTTTCAGAAGTGAATGGAGAAGCCGAACCCATACTGAACAAAAAATCAACGATGATTCCAAAATTTATGAAGACATCTAATTAAGCCGGCTTAACGCCATACTGACTAGACCAAGACTCGCAGTACGACTGTCTGACCTTGAGACACAGTATGACCAGACCTCAGCAGTTTTGCCATCCATACAACGAAAAATACCAATACTAGGCTTACGGTTTTGATTTCCCTCGTATAACGATTTACAGCGGTACCTGCTCCCGTATTTCATCACGTGGCTTTAAAGACTAACTCTGTTTTCTGAGAGAAAGTAGCAGTACTTAAGCATCAGAGTCTAGCGTTCACTTCACCACATACCGTACAGAAAATGAAGGTTAATTTGATTAAAGAAGCTTACCTTCGTTGGTGTTGCTGAATGGAGAGAGTCACGTGGTTAGGTCATCATTCTGCAGACAGCAGGGCTCAGGAACCTGCACAAGACATAATTTCAAATTGAAGACCTTATTACACTTACATTAAAACAGGGTTTAATTTTGTGTCCCAAATAAAATCTGTTTTTGCGATGTGGAAACAAATTAATTTCTGGGAGATGGCGACTCTGGTAGCAAGAAATTCAAACGGTGGCGCGTATAATTGGGTCTAAGGGAGTCTGCGTTTGCGGGGAATCTGGCATCGGTTACCACGAAGATTTTTTTCCCCTCATAAAACTAACCTGTCTTAAGAAATTTTGTAAATTTTCAATTTTTGACGTCATGTGCAAGATCATTCTAAAATAAATTGAAATAATTTTCAACACGAAAAGGTTGATTTCCGTCAAATAAATACATCATACACTAGGATATTTATCTGGAATTATGCAGCTACAACTCAGAAGGCATTAGAATAAATAATACTACCATTTTAACGTTTTCTCAACATACACGACACTACTTTGCCAGTTTTTATTCAAAACCTGTCAATATTTTTATTATGTTTTTATATTTCTTCAGTTGTATGACACATTACGTCTGTATTCACACAATATTCGGTGACGAGGTACTGTTCATTTTCAAAACATTGCTTATTTTCTTAGTGAACAACCTTTCATGTTTCACAAACTATTATAAGATTTAGAGAGGGCGGTTAAAAGTAAACGTGTGTGAATTCAAAGCTTCACGTGGCTTCGCTTAAATTTAAATAAATACCTAAGACATTAAAGCAAAGACAGAATAACAAGTGTGCCTGCTGAATATTGTTCAAGTTTTAGAGCACTTTTCCTAGAAACTGCTGAAGCACTGATCAGTTAGTCGTGAGTAATCTATAAAAATAGGAAGCCGTAAGTTATACTTAGAAGCTAAGACAGGGAAATTTGTCAGCTCTAAATAAGTTCAGTACATCTGACAGATTCCTCTTCTAGGCGTACTTATTCATGTATTAATACTTTTAAACTTCACTTGGTGCGTAAATCTGTCTCATTAAAATCCTAATTTGTTTATGTCCGGTACAGCCGTTGCAGTATATCGGTTAACAGCTGTTTCGTAATCGGAAGGTCCCCGCTTCGATTCTGGGTCGGAAGACCGGTCACTGGGGGCTGAGTTTTTGTTGGCGTTTCGACTGATATTTTGCTTTTTTTAATTTTCAGCTCTTCATAAAAATTCTCTGGTAATATAAAACGGCTTGAGAAAACCACATAATAAGGTCTTCAGATTTGTAATACTTCGCCAAATATTATAAGGGTAAACACATCATGGAGGATAGGATAAATGGAACACGTCAATTTTTATCTTCGGGGAATCGAAGTAGGCCTCAATTTGGGTACAGTATTCCTCAAAAAAGATCTCTCAAGCAGTTCAATATTGGACTGAGAATTTTTTGCATAAGAATGTAGCCCATGGCATTAGTCCCAAATTATATTGGATTACAAGAAGGTTAAAAGTGTACACACGCTTTCTCTTTAATATATTTTATTTGTTTTAAATATCTCCTATCGAAATAAATTCTGTATAGGTTTTAAACGGAGACTTGCATCTGTGCTACATGTGTTCCAGTCCTGTAACACATTCGCTTAAAAAAACAAGCAAGCTGCCAGTTACTGCTCATTCCCGAGCCTTTTCACTGCAAAAGAACAGAAGTTCTCTTCCTGACTACCTTCAGTTTATACGGTCTTTTCCAATTCATCCCACTTCTTGAAGTGTAAACTTGTTTAATAAATGTTCGACCCATCCGAGTTCCATACGCCTAAGGTAAATTTTAAATATTCGGTTTATCTCGATAATTCTTATCTGAGAACACATATCAACAGTGTTGCAAAACAAATAAAAAGCTGGAAAATAAATTATTTTTCTTCTTCAATATTTAGGGGCTTGTCCCTATCTCTCTGAAAGCCACAAACCATTACACGATGCCCGGGTAACTCAGTCAGTGGTTGGTTGACCGGGATTTGACTCCCGGTGAGGGCAACCGCCTCCTACCCAACAGGTTCCAGAAGCTGGAAATTCCTTCGGCCGGAAATACAACTGACCACTCATTTCCATACAGTTCCAAGGTCAAGTATAAGTGAAGTCACCCCCTCCCACTACTTTATAGTACGATGCTTAATTAAGCACAGGAACATTTTAACTAAAATCAGGACATCTATGATCGGAGACTGGTGCTGTACTTCGAACGGAATTCGAACTCGGAACTTCAGCGTTCGATGGTCGCATCGTACGCGCCTTGAAACACCCAGCATATGTGACAGGCTTGGATAATTACTGGAGTCAAATTACATTGTTCATCAACGCAGGCTTTGAGATATTTGGACATGCGCATTAGATTACTGGGTATGGACTGAAATTGAAGCCCAGCTGTAAGTGAATTTACCACCTGCTTCAAGAAACAGTAAGTAACTCTGCACATTGCATTTATGGGCTTCATATTTTACTCAAAGTAACTCTTACTGTCCTCTTCCTTTGTGTCAGAGCTTAAACAGATTCTCCACTACATGTTCAAACAGCACTACACTATGTAAGACTTGAGGTTCTCACAGCGGTGAGTATGAAGATTTCCGTCTTCTGGGTTGTTGCGCTGTGTAGTCTGGTCGATGTTAACCAACGTTTCAGAGGTCATACTGCCTCCGTCATCAGGGCGACAACCCAGAAGACGGAAATCTTCATACTCACCGCTGTGAGAACCTCAAGTCTTACATAGTGTAGTGCTGTTTGAACATGTAGTGGAGAATCTGTTTAAGCTCTGACACAAAGGAAGAGGACAGTAAGAGTTACTTTAAAATTTGTACTCTTCAACTATTACAAGAGGCGATAAAAACAATTAAAGCAATAAAATCTCAAGGAAAGGTTTCATTTAAAACAGTTAAACGTAGATGTACATAAAAATAAAAAATATCATAGACAGTGTTAAAATATGTGGACTGATATATAACTAATTAAGGACTGGGTCCAGTAATGAATCTTCGTGTTCTATTAGAATGGACAGGCCGTTCACCAGGTGAGAGAATCCGACCGTCTGCGAGAAGACCCTGCCCGTACAACGACCTGCATTTGAAAAAAAACTGCTTTGGCCTGTTAACGATCAAGACCACCGACACAGATCTTACTGCTTGATATATTTGACTGATCTATAAATAAAGAGGCGTTAGTTGCGTGACTGACAATCCATTACAGTCAGGCAACTACAAGTATAACACATACTGGGCGCCACTGTTATGTCGTAATGACGACGAATCACAATAGCACACTAGGGACCGAAGCGTCAAATATCATAACCAACAATCCTGTGCCCGGAACGCAATACGTTAATACAGGAATTGATATCTCTGCTGAATAGAACAAAGGGACTTAGGGTAATGTTAATGCTGTAGATCGACATGACCGGGGGAACCTTGATGCCACTGTGGGCGCCAACGATAATTTTAAGATGTCAGTAACAACTTATTGCTCGATCGCTGATTTTTGCAGAGGACGCGAAGATTTTCGCTGGATAAAATGAGTCTCTGTCCTTTGCTCTTAAACAACTTTAGTTGCGTGTCAATGAGAAACGTTTGTGAATCCGTGCTGTAGATTTATTCATTTATTTGTGGTTTATTTAACGACACTGTCAGCACATCAGAATGCACCGGATCGATAATATAATGATTTATGAATAATTATTTTAAAATATATGGAAGGAAGCGGTCGTAGTCCAATTTGAGGTCAGAATTTTTCAAGAGGAACTCACAAAAACCACGAGAAACTTCAGTCTGGATAGACGGTCACCAGTGACTAAATTGCTTTCCGCATGGGTACAATTTCTTCTTTTCAAAGTGGGTACCATGACTGCCACATTAAAACAATGCTGTTGGAACTTCTCTTCATGTCAATTTAAGAGACAGTCTGTTCGCTCAGATCAAAGACAAAGCACTTCAACAGCAGACTGCAAGTAAGTTTCTCATTCATCAGAACGCATTGCACTACGCGGTTATCGTTATGAAGGCAAGTTTACGTACGGCGCAGGAATCCCGTTGTCGACTTCAAAGGCTCGTTCCCTTCTGACGGGAGCGCAAATTTATTCATTCAAATGTCGTAACTTCCCAAAGCACAGGCCTAGACTTCTCAACGTTGCAGAAGGACAATAAAAGGAAATCATACAATGCTAACTGTAAAATTCGAAAGTCACACCTCACATAAAATGTATAAGTTCATTACTTCAAGACAAAAAAAATCTCATCCTTAATTTAAAAGTCAGAAGGTCTTTCCGCAGAAGGAATTTTCAACGTCAAGAGATCAACTAAAAGACGCAAATTTCGAACGCCATTTCTCACAATCTCAAATTTCCTTTGTTTAAATACAAAAGGTCTGTCTTCAAAATCAATTTCCAGCTTCGCAAGTTAAAGTTAAAGTAAAGTAATCTTAATTTAAAAACTCGAATGTCAGGCCTTTAAAACTATATAAATAACTTCTTGAGTTCAAGTGCCCTGTGCCGTTTCATTATTCCCACAGCAGTTAAAATGAAAAGGGTCATGGAAGCATAGCTCCACATGTTCTTAAACTCAGTATCAAGTTAGAAAATTTTTATAGTTTTCACTATCCCCCGACGAAACCTCCATTAACTGCTGGATACAGTCTAATTGACTCAGGTATCACACGTAGATTCGTAGTCACGGAAATTAATTACTAACGAATAAAAAACATACATAAATTTAGTGGTCACTACCAGTAACCACTCAGCTTAGGAGACTTGGCAGGCCTAATGTGACCTATTCTGATAACAGTGCTAATTGGTGTAGCATGTTCTGATGCGCAATTCCCTACTTTCACTCAGACACAACACCAACGACGACCTGCAGAATAAACGTAAAATTGATAGGCCTCTGTGCAATCAGACTGGGTGGGCTAACAAATTGTTTTCACCATCGAGTAAACATCGTAAATATGTTCCCACCACAGCAAAGCCATGATAATAAAATTTCCATAAAATTTACAAGATTAAGAGTACAGAAGTGCAGGTCATCTGGTTCTGCACACAACACAGGTATGACGTATTGACTCATAACCAGCGTCAGCATGACTAGTCATGAACGAGGGGAGGGGGTACACTTTTCAACTTTGCAACGCCATGAATAAAAACACGATAGGTCTAACACGCGCGTTTCATTAGCAAGCCAGACACTAGATGAACTACCTGCATATTTCATATAATTCCTTCGTTATTCAGAAAACATGGAAGGAAGTGTTTTCGGGACAATTTTTTTCTTAAGTTCTGTGACGTCTGATTACATCCCACAGGAACACGGCAATAAAAGAGGTTTTCGTTTGCCAGAGTCCCAGTCTCTTATTTATATTTATTTATTTACAGCGTATTTAACGACGCTTTTCCAGTGTCGAGTCTCAGTAGAGCGCGACGTATGTGTCAGGAGTAAATATTTGGTTAAGAAGTGGCCACAAAGTATAAATCAACTGACAGTTACCACAAACAATTCAACCGGAAATAATTAATGGTAAGTTTATTATAATTAGTGTATATATAAGGAGTTATTTTTGCCATCGGATTAATTCATAAAACAAAGGCTAATTAAAAAGTATCGTTGAACTGTTGTAAGCCAATATAAATTGTACAAGTAAATTAGAAAAGTGACGCAGATGTACCAGTGTTTGTCTAGGAACAGAAGATTTTTCTCTACGTAAGATATCCTACGAATCCCATACCGTCACGCCACCCCGAAACCACACCCAAAGCGATTACAGAACCAGTAATTTCCCTCTAACTTGCAGTTCCTCTGATCCAACGCACGGATAGCGTAAATCACAATTAACTATCCGAATAATCGATCCAAAATTCCATTCACAAAGGGAATTTGCAGGTGCCCAAACCACGAATTCCCACCACGCAGTAGATGAAACACAGAGTCCAGAGTAATCACTGGTCAAGGCGACCGGAACCGCGAGAGATCTACTTTTAGAAACGAGAGTCTTGCGTCTCTTTACGTATTGCATTCGTTGACATAAACAAAAATGTGAATTCGGCCAACTTCATCTTCCTAGCAAAGTGCATAACAGCAGAAAAGTGCGGAGGATATTAAAAGGTACGAAAACTACTTTTCGATAACAAGAAGTGAGCCAGAACCAATGACGTTCAGCTCCGCTATAAGGAGTTAGCCTTTAAGATGCAAACTCTAATGATTTATGTAGAATAAGTGAGAAAGAGCACCGATCCACAGGTTGGGATTCCTAACTTCCTAAAGTCTAATAAGCGACAATTAAAGCACAACACGTCTGATTCGTGTTATGTGGGTTCTCATGAACAATTTGCGACTTCCACTAATAGCCTAGCGAGTACATTAATTTTTTCATCGTAAAACTATAACTGTTAATTAAAAATATGAGTACAAAGGGTGTACCATGTACTTGCTGCCTATAACATAACATGATTCAGAGCAATTTATAACAAAATTTGCATGAACATATTTTTATAACACAAGATTACGACACTTCAAAACTCGGATACATACAAACAACGTCACAAAAGAATTACTGAATTATGCTGTACAGAACTGGATTCAGTGTGTAATATGTAATTTTTAATCAAAAATTATGCTTAAACACGGAAACTTCATGCCCCAATCTAAGCAAATGGTAATAACTAGCTTAGATTAATGTTGGATTTCTAATCGAACAAAGCTGACATGTCAGTAGAACATTAAAGCTACCGAACAGCAGCAAACATTTTTAGTACCCGGCTTCTGACCACTTTCACTTCCATGTAAAATATTTGTAACTTGTTTCGAGATTCCCAGATATCTGACCCGTACAAATTACTACCTAAATAGGTTTATGCCAGAGTCTATCTCTTCCAAATTGTAATCCTTGCTTCCTGCATCAATTACGTTAAACAAGAAACATGTGCTCTGAAGAAGGGTCAATAACCCGCAGACAGACTGCACTTTATTCTAATACGAGATTTAAACTAATCGGAAAATAAATAAACACAGCTAATTGCCCTTAATGTTTTAAACACAAAGACATTTTAGTAGTGAAATGCGTTCATGGGATGACGTAGAATTGAACAAACTACTGCGAAGTCAGCAATCCACGACAGATTCATCCTTCGCTACCTTTCACTTCCGGCTATACACAGATGGGACAGTTACTACACATTCCAAAAACATTTATTCCTGGTGCTTACGTTCAACTATATATCATGTACCAGCAGGTTATCTTCGTAGCTAATGAGGGACAAGCGAGGAGGGGAACTGTCCGAACCGGAAAAGGATTCTGTACTAGCCTGGCAGAAAACATTTTTTCCCGCTCCGATCCTCAGACCTTTAAGTAAAATGTCCATTCATTAATTTACTGAGCTGATTTCTCTGTGCAGAAGGCTGTATAAAGCAAAGGGTTGTTGTGGATCACAGCCTGACACGACTATATCTCTTAACTGCGTTAGCCTCTCATTACACAGACTGTACTGTTAAGGACACATCTGCCCTTCCTTAGTCCCACTAAAAAATAGTGTTTGTTACTAATCTCCTTTCTCCATTTACATGAAGCTTTATACAGACACTTTCCAATTTTACTTAATTCGGTTAAGTTAAAAATAAAAATATTACGATGTCTCCTTAGGTTAATCTCTTTTCTATTCACACATAATACTAGCTATCTAAGTAACCACTATTTAAAAAAGTAAGCACATAACTAAATAGCTAATTACCGATAACTCCAATCAAGTAGTAAATATTAAGACATTTTATAACAAAGACCGCCCCAGGAAACTGCACTGAGCCAGTTAAATCAAGTTCATTGCTGTTATAGATCACACAAATAAAAGAGACTGTTATACACTAAGACAAAATTTATTACTTCAAAATTTGGCTTCAAGTATCTCTTTGATTGTTTTGTCAAACTTTCCTTCTCCCTTAAAACAAATATACGAATGTTTGATATAAATATTTAACTTCCAACGACTGTTTCTTTCCCTCGCAGAAACACCTGTGATATTTAGTTTTACTATAACATTTACTATTTATTTTTCGTTAAGCATATATATATATAACAAACTCAGAAATCTGTATTCGTTCACAGAGTTTATTTGCTTCTAACAATCAATATTCAGTTGATGGATTTTCATAACTAATCTAACTTCGAGCGATTTTAATAACAACTCTCCCAAATAAATTGTCAAACTTTCGAATCAAATTGAGTAACCATTTTTATTGTAAACATTATTCGGAACGATTAAATTAAGAATACATTGGGTGTGGCATGCAGCATGCATAGATAATTTATAAGAATATATTTTTACAAAGAATGAGCATATATATCAGTGGCGAAGACTAGCTCTATCTAACGGACCCAACTGAGTAGGTACCTCTCGCCTGAACACGGAAACAGCAAGTTTCCGAAACGTCGTGGTTTCTTCGTTTTAAACAAGGACGATGGAAAAAGTCCAGACAGTGAATAATTTTAAATCATAATTTTTATCGAACTGCATCTACTTTTTTAAGCGTGGGCACTGTACTTTACAAAGCAGTTTCACTACTCACAGACCTATTCTCTGTCTTTTGGCAGAAGCAGAAGCAGAGACTTTTGGCAGAGTTTGTGATCACACGCCATTAAACAATTTACCTAGAACCTGCAATGGAATTCTATAATGTACCAAAACTGGAAGATAAAAAGGGTCCAGACAGAATTAGATAACATTTTTACGTCTGAACTTGGCTCCTTGCCTGCGGAAACCATCAGAGGACTAGGAGAGATCACTTTCTCTCTAAGACATCTGATAGGGAACTGAAATATTCTTTTGTAGGATTTGAGGTTTTCACTGCGGCAACGTAGAAAAATGTGGACAAACACTCTTCAACCAATTCTACTGAAGAACACAAAAGTTATAATGAACCGAGTGTAAGACTCTACAAATCTTTCCCAAAATGTCCCCCGTTGTCATCGGTAACATCGTATTTATATACAACGCCTTACAGAATTTAACCAGATAATACAACACCGAACAAAAAACCACTAAATATATCTACAAATTTCTGCTTTTCAAAAAATAAAAAAAAACTTTTCCTGCAAACGAGCACCTAACCTAAGTCTGGCTTTGCAGAATCTACCTTCTGCATGTATTTAAGTCAACAGAGCAACAGATCCTGTGCGGTTTATTACTCCCCGTCTATACTGTGTTTAAAGTAATCACGTTCTTCATTAAACATTTGTGTATTTAAGCTACTTATAAACAAACTAGTGAACCGTCCACTCTGCATTTATCTCAGGCCAGATGCAAAGAAGTTTTATAGCCGTAATCCACAATTCCTCATTTTTAAAAAAAAACTGATATAAATACCAGGAAATTTGTTTGCTGCATAAACTAGAAACGGGTTAAATAATTCTTTAATTCCAATGAAAATGACAACAAAAATAAATATTGCAGACCGAATAAAATATCACGTATACACTGGCAATAAAAATACGAATACAATTAATTTATAAACACTTTAAAGTTTATTATCACCAAACCCACACGAAATTTCAAGCTGCCGAGAAGGTAAAAACGCCCATGTTGGTCTTCTGGCTTCTGACGCCACGTGGACGTGTAGCTACATGCGACCAATGTTTCGGAGGAGCATAATGCCTCAATCTTCAGCAATGAAGATAGAAACAGCATGTTACTCCGAAACGTTGGTCGTATATACCTACAAATCCACGTGGCGTCAGAACACAGAAGACCAACATCGATACATATAAACTCAATTATCACAACTGTTTCTTTGAAGACAAATCTCATTGCAGGCCATTGTAAGAAGAGGCCCAAGCCAGTTGAATCCATTAATAAAGCAAATCTCAGCCTATGATCTGAATTACGTTACATATTTTTTGCTACTAAGTAGTTCCAATTTCGTTTGTTTCTTTATTTTTCTCTTCCTTAATTATATTCCTTGTTTATTTTTTGTTCTTCCTCTCTTCTTGCAGTGTACACTGCAGTATGATACATGTATTTTGTCAACAACCCGGTTTAATTTCGTTTGTAACAGCATTCCTCCATCCCAGACAAATTACAAAAAAATATGATACGAAATGAAATTACGTAGACAGAAGAAATGAACATAAAACGTTAAATTCTTGTTTGCTGTTGTTGTTGCTGCTGCTTTTGTTTTTACTTTTCACTTCTGTGTCGAAAGGTTTCCATAAATCTGAGTTAAGTTTAAATTAATTTTAATATAAAATATTTTTGCTGACAAATCTTTCTAGAAGAACATTTAGAAATTATTATTATTATGATAATTTCAATTAATTGATGTATTACATACTTTTATACAGGAATTAATTAATCTACATTATTTTATTTTTGCCTTTTACATTCCTCAAATGCCCTGTTATTAAAAAGCAGCATTTTCGCGCGCCAAATCAGTTTCTGGGACTAGTTTTCAAGATCCGGTTGCGATTAATAAGGCGCAGAGGTCGCTTCAGAAGGCTGTGGTTCTGGGGTCAGTACAGGACTGGGAACATATATCAGCTCTCACATTCGGCTGCCCAATTTCTCGTATTAATCAAGAGAAAGAATCCACACACTGGACTACAAATGACTTAGTGTTCCGTTATTTTCAATAGGGGCAAAAGCAGGAAGCCATGTGTTCGAGGACGTCATTCGTTCTGGATGAAGCTCATCTGGAAGTCGCCGTGTGCGATAAATCAGGCGTAAAATTACGACCGAGAGTGCATAATGCTTGTATTAACAGTCCTTCAAACAAACGAAGAATCTGGGTTTAACAACCGGACTCTTTGTATTATAAAATCCTTCTGGCTGCAAAGTTAATTCTTTGAAGGTTTCCGTCCAAAGACCTCCATCAGTGGTTTTCAAATAGAAATTTCGTGGAATTCCTACACTGCTGTATAATACGGTACCGTGCTTGACTTGCGATTGGCGATCAGAAATAAAAGTCTTCAGAATTCCAAAGCCAGGGGTTCTCAACCCCCGGCCCCACTGATAAGGAAGAGCCACCAGTCTGATCTTTGTAATGGAGACGTGTAGTGTTTTCTTTGATGCATAAAATTAAGTTTCTGGTTGCTATGGAAACGTCCGCCCTGTCTTCTTATGACAGAATCAAATGTTAGCATTCTCGAAATAAGAATCCAGAGGCAGTACTTGAGTGAACACGCCAAAATTATTACGTTGCTGCATATATTTGCTAACTTTCTTTTCTGCTTACTACGTCTTCTTATATTAAAAATGTGTATCACAGTACTTATATTTATTTTTGTTCCATTTCGGACATTATCAGTGACGAAAGCTTACTGCGTGGAGAAAAAATAATGACACGCAACATCTACGGCACTGCAAAATTAAATTACAACAGTGCGATGCTCAAAATACCCTTGTGTTAAACTGTGGTCATGTTATTTTTACACGGAGTGAACACATTGCCCGGAACGCTACTATTATTAATTTCAAAATTGGTAACACTGCTAGCTTGGGTGTATGAACTTGTCCCGCCCATACATTTGTAGGCAAAACTACAGATGGCAGCAAGGCAGGATTCACATCGAAATGCCTAGCAACACTCAGGCGACAGATGTCGAACATACTTCCACTGCTAAACACTCCGATCTTCATGACAGAAAAATCGTGTCCAAAGGAACACCTTTGCTATATCACGAAATGATCCGTACCACCACCTGCTGTTGTGGAGGTGGGCTGTTTGTAGCGGCTTATTGCAACATACAATGAACTTGTTTGTGTGCAGCGCATAGCAGTAGATATTACTTATGACTATTGAAGAACAATGAAATAACAAGTTCTTGAAAATTACAGAACAATAATCACTTCATTCAGTGACATTTTCACAGCAATATAAATGGTTTGGTGCTCATGTACCAGCACTATTCGTGCGTCACCTGTCCCCTACTGCTTGTTACTAGTTGCTTCGTTGTGAATCCTCAACAAGTTTCGTTTCCATTAAGAGTCTTACATTACAAATGGTTCATAATAGAAGCTAGATATAAAATTCAAGTAAAAATAAAACTCGTATTTGATAAAAACTCACGTTTTGAATCCAGATATATCAGAACATGAAGCAAACAAAACAACACTACTTCAGCCATGACACTCAATCATGGTTGCCAGTACACGAGCAATATTCCATAAAATTCCACTACGTTACAGACATAAAAGTAACTAGAGTGGGTGACATGCCAAAACGCCATAAATTTTTTTCTTATGTAACGACTGCAGGAATAAATTGGATTGACTTTCAAAGAGTGACGACTTTGTTGGTATCTGAAATAAAAGAAGTTGACTTGGCGCACTGCATATCGCGTGTGTCGACACTGCTGCTTATCAGAGCGAACGCAATCAAATTTAAGAATCAAACCCAGGTCGAGCAGCTTCGTTGCATGTTACTGCGCCATTGTTGTAATTCACTGGCATGAATGACCTAGTTTTTGATTGAAATTAACTGCTACTGAAGGAAAACTTAATGATCTCCAGACGTATTGATTCATGCACCACATTACAATAATTTGATTAATTTTCTTAACAAATAATTTGGGTTCTTTGATAACAGGGTTTTGAAAATAATATATGACCCTAAGATGGATGAAGTCTTGGGATGCGAAATAAAATGGCTTAAGGATTATAAACAAGACACCAAAACAAAATTGTTATAAATGGATTTCTGTTGTCTAAATTTAGAGCAACTACAGACCCCCTCAATAAATGGTGTTAATGACTAATTGTCAGAAGGAGGATGTTTCTGGCAAAACGAACAAGTGGTATTCATCACCGGTGATATACGGCGTTAAGGTTTTTTAATCCTTGCTTTGTTTCCCTCCAAGAAAACTTGAAAGTGTATATGTCCATGAAACAGGAAGAAATGTTTTGCTTTGGGAAAAACTGTGAAAACAGAACGAGAACAACAAATCTGCTGTGTTGCAGTACATGCAAATAATAAGTCTCCCTTAACATCACCATGGCAACGCTCAAAGTATTAACCCATAAAACCCGAAATGCCTTAACGGCACAAGATTACCACGCCAAGACAACGTTGACAGTTGATTTGACGGCGCAGTCAATAGCTCAGACTGTGCAGTAGACGAATATCGAATTGAGAAAGATGTGCGGAGAAGTGGTCGTAGCCTACTTTAAGGCATTATCTCAGCATTTTCCTGGATTCACTAAGGGAAAAAACAAAATCCTGTCACGATAGCCGGGCCGACATGTGAACCCAGGACCTACAGAATAGGACTACTCGTCAGCTACGTTCAGTACTTGAGAACTGTTTCGACGTTTCACTTTAGCACAATTCTAGTTCAACGTTTCCCGCCTTCAAGATACGTCAGCTGCTTATGCTTTCAACACACAAGGGGGCCCTTTCTACCGCAACAACTGTGAAAACAGAGGATCATTTTTTATTCATGTTGCAGTTTCCGACAAATGGAGGATGCGTGAATATTTCACGGCGTGCAAGCCTACTATAAATATTTAAATGATCTTCCCCTCACCGTTTTTAATATTTTCTTCTGCTTTTACTTCTTCATCGCCCATAATCTCGCATTCTCCTCCTTGTTCTTCTTCTTCATCATCACAAATCGTATTCTCTCCCGTTTCTTAGAATCTCCTTCTTCTTGACCTCACTGCAAAAGCTTTCTAAACCTTCCCAGACGAAGAATAGAGCTCACTAATGCAACAACGGATTATTAACCTATCCACAAACAGCATCACGCTCCGGCCGCTTTACCTCGGTGGAAATAACTATGGTACCCACTCGGTACTCAGCGCCGGTCTTGATGATGTGG
The DNA here is from genome assembly GCF_000696155.1 of Zootermopsis nevadensis. Next base: position 15,527 of record NW_019061972.1, read on the forward strand.
CCAAGAAAGAAACCTTCCCCTGCCAGGAATCGAACCACGGTCTTCGACTCCGTAACCTTCTGAGTATACGGACTTAAACAACTCGGCTCCACAGTATAAGTAATATAAAAATTTAAAACTTTGGTCATATTAATAAAGTTAGTTAAGTCGGGGAAAATTAATGATATGGATAATGATGATGATAACGATGAAATGAACAGCAGAAGAAATAATATTCCTACAGGCATGAAATTCATACACTATCAGAACTTCAGAATTCGTGATCTAAAACGTCCAAAAATGCTCCGTGTTTTTGTGATGTCGTAGGTAAAACAACAAATTCCTGTCACTTGGGTATTGTTCGCTTTGAATACAGGAATTTGGGTATGAAAGAAACACCAGGCACTGTGCACAGAGAGCGAAATTACAGAATCGAGTATCCGTTACAGCGACATCAAGTTGGACCAGTTCCAATGTAATAACCATCAAG
>NW_019061972.1:16019-59855 GCF_000696155.1 Zootermopsis nevadensis
ACAGCTCCTTCAGTAGTAACCAGATATCTTTCTTCCGTCAACCATTTCTTCATTTGTCTATTTATTTGACTCATTCATTCATTTATTTGAATTTATTTATGCCTATGTTCGTCACACGTTTTCTGCAAGACGAATGTGACTTTTGTCGGAATGATGTGACCCTCTTATGAGTGCAGGTTTAACCTATAAGATGGCAACAATGACTAAAAATTATCCGTTTTGATTTGATGTCGTTTTACGTAGAAACAATACTCAATTGTTGTCACAAACATAACAACATCCACCCCCTAGATATTTAAATTCAAATTACGAATTTCGACAATGTGTTTCGAGCTCATAAATAAAGTTATTGAATTCCGAGGAATTAATGACTGCAGATATTTCTTTAAAATTAGGGTCTTTTATAACAAAATCAAAAGCGGATTAAATTACGCGACTGACCTTCAAAGCTCCTTGCTTCTCCTCACAAAATCACACTTCTTCACATCACTAATAAGCGACGTTTTCCGCAGTTGAAGCCAAAGTCATTGAAGTGTACAAACCCGATGATGAACAGTCTTTACTGATCGACATCTGTAAATCAGAAAGAAAGGTTACTGACTGGCAATAAATAGAACAACAGATCGGAGCTCAGACAGAAGAATAGGTCTGAGGTACCTGGCCCTGTTTCTGGTTCCACTTGATCCACCAACACCGCAGACAGTTACATGTTGATCAACAAGAGTTATCCATTCCTTTCGAGGTAAGGTTGGTTCTACAGCAAAGGCTCAGTTGAACTGATGGAGCAAAATAAATACGTACCGATAAAAGCAGAAAGACATAACAGTTTCGAGTAACTGCGTGTATTTGTCAAACACTTCCTTTGCTGTTTCGCGTCTCTCATTGCTCGTAATATTACTTTGTTCTAAACACAAATCTGTTGTACAGTCAGGTAGTCAACAGGACATGTGAAGTTTAAGAGTTTTGTCATTAAGCCAATTACGCTGCACAGAATTAACAATTTAAAAAAAAATATATTTTGGCTATTAAAGAAATATATAAAACTGATAAATCTTCGCATCTATAGCTTTTCATGTTCCCACGTTTAATTATAAGCCTTTTTAAAGGGATTTGTTAAATTTCGATTTGAATGTAGTAGATGAGATGGTGTCAGCCACGGTGGTCTAGCGGTCAGAACGCTGGCCTTGTAATCCTGGGGTCTCGGGTTCGATTCTCGGCGGTGCCCGAATTTATAACTTGTGTTGGGCAAGGCCGTAGTCTAGGCAACACGGAGTTTTCCTCCGTGGCATCCCAACAATTACTCCATTCACACACAGAAGAAGGCAATGGCAAACCACTTCTGGATCATCTGCCAAGAACGTATATGAACAGGTCCCAGTCCGAGAAAAGGATAGAAGGATCCTGTTCATATGGACCTGTCGTCAGACAGAACACTAAATAAATAAATAAGATGAGATGGTGGGCCGACAGGAATCGATATGAAATTCATCAAACGACTTTTATTGAAGTTCCCCGTAACCAAATGACGTAGAAATCTTGACTGATTTTTAGCGAATGGAGAGAAGAGGAATCATTTTCTGAATATTTGGTACAAATACAAGTAATTCTGGGAAGTAATTGCTAATTTATTTTAAGGGTCCCATTTGTAAGCAGGAGGCATAAAAATTATAATATTAAAAGTTTCACACCAGAAGAATGATAGTAATTTGAACAGCCCAAAATATACTTTCAGACTTAACTTGTAGATATATTCATGATCTACCTACATTTACAGCTTACATACATGCATACATCGACCTACTTAAATTCATAGTCATACATGCAGACGTCTTCGACCGAAAATGTTACCACAGAATTAGCTACGTCTCTGAAATATTTTGGGAACAGCAATGGAACAACATAGACGTGCATGCTAAACTGTTCATTTAAAGTTTTAATTTATCACAAACTTGTACTGCACCTGAGTCTCCTTCATAATACTCCTCTCAGCTAGGCAAATACACAGCATCGGGGCTGCAATACGATTAGTTAAATCCACTTGTTATGTGACACTGTTATACGTTTAATTGGCTGCAATTAGAGTCGTGTGTTTTGTTACAGGAGGAACGTAGGACGAGCTGTGTTCCATAGTAGCAATTTTGTAATCAGCGACACAACAACCAACCGACCAAATTCCTTTGGTAATGACCAATGATGCCACAGTAATAAAATTATTGCCGACTCCTGCTGTACATAATTTAAATTCCTCTTCCATGGATCCCCTTCGTCTATCTCGTACTCTGTGCTCCATTTTGTCTTCGATTGGTGGATCTGTAATTCCATGCGATATTCCGTCACAATTATTCGCTAATTTCACATATAAAATCGACTTCCGCCCGACAGCGTTTCTCTTTTGTTTAATTGTGTATATCGTGCTAAAGGTCCTGAACTGTTTATTCCTTCTGTTTCTGTTTTCGAATGCACCTTGGCCCTGTAACCAATTTTTTTAAATTTTTTCAGATAATTATTTTGCCGAAGTGTTTAAATTGTTACATAATTTTTTGCTGAATTATCTGGAATCTACACTGCGCTGGCATCTATCGGCAGATGGCGTAAAACTACTACGAAGAGACCCTGCATCACAACCACTGCCAAGAGCTCAGACGGTAAAGACGGTAATCACTATCCCACATCAATCACACTTTGGAATGCAAACACAACAGAATTGGAGGATCCGTGTATTCATGTCATGGTAGTCACCACGTTTCTGCAATCATTTTTGCTATCTCCAAGGGATTCACACATTACATTAACTACATACCAAGTTCTTATATATGGTATATTGTCTGTCCTCCACTTATGAAGAGTGGAATTTTTCTCATCAACTGTGATAGAATCCATCATACATCACAACATACGCTGTCCCAGAAATCAGACAAGTTACAACATACTTTTCGAAAGTTCTGAGAAAATGACATGTAAAAATAAGTCAACAGATTTAAAATTTAGCAATGAAAAACTGCACTGAATTTTATTAGTACGATATTTTTACAAATAAGGATTTATAAGAGAGATTTTAGTTTCTCACAGCAACAAATATGAAGATGGCTAGCTGTCTTCTTGGTGGGCTGGGTAATCTGGTAGAAGTACAGGGTATACACAAAAGAATGGTGCGGTTTCAAAAGTTGGAAAGCTGGTTGTTACCCCAACTGAATACCAATTATGATGATTACATTCTACAACTGGACGGAGCTCCCCCCACAATTTTCACAGGAATGTACGAGTGCTTCTCAATCGTGTTTTTCCACAGCGCTGGATCGGACGTGCTGCTGCAAATGGAGACAACAACCTTCTTCCTTGGCCACCCCGTTCACCAGATCTTACACGGTACAATTTCTTTCTTTGGGGGTTCGTTAAAGACAGCGTTTATGTACCACCATTGCCCACGTCCATCCATGAACTTCGTGATCGGATAACGCCTGCACTGCAGGCCATTACAGAAGACATGCTACACCGGGTCTGGGATGAGTCTGATTACCGTGTGGATGTGTGCACACATTGAAGGATTGTAATTAATGCATGAGAAACTTGGACAGTTACCGCCGCTGACGGTGTATGTTGTGCCCGTGTAAGGTGAGAAATAAATTTTGTATTAACTTTTGAAACCGCACCATTCTTTTGTGTATACCCTGTATACTGACGTTTCAGATGTGCTTGCTGCCTCCATCATCAGAAACCACAACACCCTGATGATGGAGCTGCAAGCACCTCTGAAACATCAATAAACTTTCAACAGACTTAGAAGACAGTGAACTTTAAGTGTTACAGTACAATTATGTGGAATAATGACAGCAATCAGCTGGAACACTTATCGTTGAGGTTCCTGAGGACTGCAGAAGCTGGTCCCTGGAGAACTTTCCTAGAAAGACGCATAAGGCCTGAGACAGGATCCCGTCCAAAATATTTCACCTGAATCTCATCTCCAACTTCCAGGCCCAATGCACTGGGATGATTTACCTGTAATAATTTACCACACATTGACGCAATGTTTGTATAACAATTTGTAGCCATATTTTTGTTTAATATTTTAAGATTGTAACAGTTTTCTCTTCATTAAGCTGTTACTACATACACATTTCTTCAATGTACATTAAATCTTTTCTGTCGGATTCATGACTTCATCCCTTTTACAACTTCAATTTTTACTGCAGTTGCTTAAAAAGAAGTTAAATTGTACACTATATGCTCCTTTCTGATCCACTTAGCTATAACTTTTCAATTTGGAAACTGGGTAGAATTACTTATGTTTTCTTATAAAGGTATTTTCAAAACTCTGGGGTATAAAAAGAAATATATAAATTTACACAGACCAACTACTTCTCAGCTGTTTCTTCTTATCTTTTACACAGTAAGCCTAGAATAAAAGAAGAGCAACATAAAATATTTTTTAACTTACCTTTCGTTGATCTAGTTGGGAATTGTGCAGTAATGCTGGGTTCATTGTAGGATACAATGTGACCATAACACCTATGTCTCGTACTTCAGCAATCTTAGCTGTATAAATAGCACCAAATTCTAATTCTGGCTCTCTTTCAGTTATGAGAAACTGATCAATCAATTCCTTCGCTTCATTCATAGCTGTTTGGTTAGGAGCAAAAATGGAGAACATGGAATCTTCTATTTGGGTAACCTGATGAAAAAAGAATACTGTCTCATAGGTGCAGTTAAAAATTACAAAGACAATTTTTATAATTATTAATAGCACATATCACATAGTTAAATGCAATAAATGGTGTGTAGATTGCTTTAACTTAGAATCATAATAGTACTCCACAGATTCTTAACTTCATAAGCAATGAAAAAGTATATAAATAAGATTTATTCTGCAAATACATGACAGAGTCCCTATTGAAAACTTCATCATGGTTTTCCTGATGTAACATTACTGCATTGTTAATAAAGGCTCTCCGCGTGCGTACTTGTTCTGCGATGGTACAGCCTATACAATAAAAGAGTGTGCTGTCTTATGGGCTACTATAAAACGTCTTTTACGCTAAGTGCGATCACTGCATTAGTTGTAGGTCTTCGTACCTTTACATATCACTAGTGACTGAAGATGCCAGTTACAGAAATTAATTTGGACAATAAGTTCATGTAAGACTGAATTCACTGACTCAGGTTTACAATAGAATAAGAAAGACCTGTTTAAAAACGTGACAGCAGATTGACTGTGTAACACTGACGTCACATGAGTAAGTGACTTAAATACCGTCTATGTAATTTAAACAGTTTCCAGAACTAACAACTGATTTGACAGCTGCCTTCCAAACACAAACAAAATTGTAGCCATCTTAAAGTTATAAAATTTCAGTAAATTTGAAGAAATAAAATTACATGACATGTTTTAAATGCATCATAAGTTTGGATGTTCTTTTTGAAGTCTGCAGCACTCCTCGTTAATGTCGTACTTTCAACCTGATTAACAACTTAGCAGACTTAACAGAAAAATGAAATGCAATGAAGATTTTTTAAAAGGAACTTTATGTCTTGTATTTAAGGTATTTAAATTAAAATAAATAACACTATAGCCAAGCTCACACTAAAATCTGTATGAAATAACAATGACTCTGGCAGCAGACACCTTTGTTCATACTTGAAATATTTTATAGAAAAGACCCATAACTAACTGAAGCAAACTCCAAAGTAGAATTAAAATCTGTAATCTAAATACAAATGTACAAAATTATACTGTTCAGAAACAGCCAAGTACCTGAACACCAGTTTCAACCATCAGACGTTTCAAGTTGCTACCACCAAGTCCCAAAAATTTTGCACGCTTCTGTGGAGGAACTTCTACTTTTTCAGATATTGGCCAATTTTCTTTTTTCTGTTTCCTGAAAATAAAATAATAAAGTCATCTAGAAACAAAATATCTCAAAAATTAAAATCCTTCAGCATACTGAAAAAATTTCTGCAACAGGCACATGATGGAATTATTACAATGGGACAAGGCTCAGTTATAATTTATCATACCAATTAAAATGTTCCGAGGATTAAAATAATAAACAAAGGCTCTCAATATTTTCTGATTCAAGAACAAATTACCCATAAATTATGTTTCAATATCTGTACATTTCATCTCCTTGTTCACTAAAAATGTGATAAATAATTTTGTAATAGATGAATGCATCATTAAACACACATCTGGTGCATGTAACAAACAAGAGAAAATAAATACAAAGCAATAATAGTGTTACAACAAAAATATCAGTGACTTTTAATGTAAATACAACAAATTAAATTGTCTAGAAATAATCAAATTATACCTTCACAACATTAAACTTATTTCTTACCTTGTCCTGTTGAGAGTTTCATTCATGATGTCAATGATTTTTGATTTTGCATCTGTTGCTTCCTGAATAGCCTCCATGACCACTCTCAGTGGAAGTCCTGGAATCTTGATATCAGCTTGCAGAGCTGTGATGCCCTTCTTTGTACCAGCTAACTTGAAGTCCATGTCACCCATGTAGTCTTCAATACCCTACAGCATAATGTACCATCCTTTTTAGTTGGTTAACTCTTTGTGGTCCATGTTGAAACGTATTCAACATTCTAAAATTTCAATTCTTGAAGAAAACTAGATTGACATGTTTTTGGGATTTCTTTACTTAATTTTGGTGTCAGGCTCTTGTGAAAATAGCAATAAAACTTCAGGTTCAATAAAAGCATCATATTAGCTTCTCAGGAAGGACTCTCCTCCACAGAGATAGTTATAACAAAAAGAAGGTTTAGGGTACAACTCTTGTTAGCTTCTAAATCACTTTCATGCTTACAAGCTCCAATCATAAATAATACAAATATCGTAGCCTTGCAAAACTCTGAGATGAGAGTGACATGAATGCTACTCAATGTAGGACAGTGACTGTGAAGTTATAGATATTTCAGAAATCTACATATTTTTTATGGTTATTTTGATGTACAATGTAAAATTAAAATTTGGTGGGTGCATGTATTTCAAGTTAAATGTTATAGCACAAAGTCAACAATTAAGCAGCAAACGTGTATAATTATATACGAACCAGGATGTCTGTAAGAAGCTTGTAGTCTTCCATATGCTTGGTATCATTGTGTGCATAACGACTAATGAGGCCAATTGCAACGCCAGCTGCTGGACTAGATATGGGAACCCCTGCATCCATCAGTGCCAGACTGCCTCCACATACAGTCGCCATTGAAGATGATCCTAATACAACGGACAACAATCAGGCAGCCATCAGTGTAATAATTAAGATAAAAGAACATCAACTGACAGTATACAATCTGAACTATTGGCAGCATCATTAAATAACCTACATACACATTTCAATTAAATATATCTGTATTTATATAAACACAACGGGGTTCTGCAATACAAAATTAAGAGACCAGCATTTGCACTCATGTAAAGCAAGTATAATTAAAATTTTGCTTAAAAATTACCTACCATTGGATTCCAGCACTTCAGATGTAAGCCGAATGGTGAATGGGAAGTCACTGGATACAACAGGTCGCAAACCTTTTTCTGCCAGGGCTCCATGCCCAAGTTCTCTTCTGCCTACAGGACCAATACGACCTACTTCCTTTGTAGCATACGGTGGAAATTCATAATGCAGAAAGAAATTTTTCTCTTTCAGTCCACTAAAAACAAAGACATCTGACATTATTAAACTACACCCAAAAATATTTTCTCCTAGTTCTGTACTTTATTCTTGAAAAAAATATTATAATTATATTTAGTGAATGATTATCATTGGTTTACTCTGATTACTGTAGGATATCTGGCCATTAAGGTAATGTTACATACTCTAACTGCTATGAAATCTCACTAGATTAAATTAAAAATAATTAACTTGTTTGGCAACAGAATATAGTACAACCATAATGTTTGTAAAAACTTCCCTTAAGTCAAATAGCAAATAATATGATCTTCTATCATTAAGTTTTTCATCCAGAATTTTAATGCCCTTCTAGATTCCCTATGCATGGTCTGTACTGACGTCCTTTACTTATTCAGGTTAACATTACAAACTATAAAGCTAATTATTATGTTATTTTATTTAACTTAGTTAATACATCTCAGATCAGTTAAATTCCCTCAGTATCTTGAATTTAACCTTTGTTCTTTTCTCAAATCAATGTACCAAGTTCATACCAATACAAAACAACAAACACAATTGTACAATTTGAGGTTATCACAGTGGTGAGTATAAAGATCATCTTCAATTGGCAAATAAATTATATATATTTTTTTAAATATAAAATACTGTAGTTGGACAATAAACGCAATATTACAGTTTCACGGTTATACATTTCATCTGTTCCCATTCTCTCCTCGTGTAATCCGTACCTTGTAAGCATAGTAACAGGATCCATCTTCATAGCAGACTCTGGTGAATCCAGAGCGACGGTACAAAATACTTGAGTCTGACCTCTCTGAAAAAGAGATGATCCATGCAACGGTTTGTACAGATCTACCTGACAGGAAATTTTCCGAAGTTCTTCCATGCTACGACCATCACATCTGCATAATATATGAGAAGCATAAAATAAATTAGAATATAAAAATATAAGGGCATACTTAATGTGTTACAAACTTACTAACACAAAAAATGCTGCTGGCAAAATTCAATCAACATTTTAATCTTTTGATTTCCATCCATCATAGTTCCTATTTAATTCACTGAAACAGCTTTTGTTAAGATGCCTAACATGAAAGATTCCTACAGAACAACCACTTACTAATAACCTTTGACAAATAAATTTATTATAAACTAAGACAATAAAAGAAGAAAGAAGCATTTTCTATGATTCATAGAATCAGAACAGCTTTCTACCATCAATATATAAAGAAAAATGGGTGGTTTCCTAACAAGCGAAAATCTTCATAAAAACTCTTCTGTATTTCGGACAGTCCTACTGTTGTAAAAATCTAGTCTAACACAAGTCATTAGCTGATTTTATTGTTGTGAATTATATGCAAACTATATGATAAAACTAATAACTAACACATATCACAGCTCAGTTGTCATGGTAAATAAATTGTTTAAATGATCATCTTACCGTATATTGTCTTCAAACACCAAAGATCTGAAAGTCTCTTTGCTAACACGATTAAAGCATTCAGTCACGATGTTTACATCAACAGCCTCATCAAAGCTATGTTTAAGTTTATCAACAACATCAGTTCTCACAGCAGACACTGCCATATCTCTTGACAGTTTATCATGTGCGTGATCCCGGAATATTTCTCTTAACCGGATTTCACTGAAACTCCTTACTGCTTCCATAACAGCTGCACTCGGTATTAGCAGAGGTTCAAATTCACGCTTTGCTTTACCATAATGTTTCTGGAGCTGCTGTATAGCTTGTATAATATTCTGACACTCTTTTACACCGGTTTTGATTGCTTTCAAGAAATCCTGTTGCAAAATATTATCTGCTGCAGCTTCTAACATCACAACGAGGTTGTGACGCGTAGCACTTACAACTAAATTCAAAATACTTTCTGACTGTTCTCTTCTTGTTGGGTTTATTACAACTTCATTGTTGCAAAAGCCAACTCTGACTGCTCCAACTGGCCCATTCCAAGGTATGTCAGATAAAGTCAGGGCTGCTGATGCTGCATTGATACTAATAACATCTGGATCATTCACTCCATCAACAGCAAGAAGATTACACATAACTTGGGTCTCACAATTATATCCATCAGGAAACAGCGGCCTTAGCGACCTGTCGATTAGCCTGCTTGTTAGAATCTCTTTCTCTGTAGGTCCCAGTTCTCTTCTCAAGAAGTTTGTAGGTATCCTTCCGGCTGCAGCTGCTTTTTGCCTGTAATCTACTACCAGTGGAATAAATGAGGATGGTGAAGGTTTTGTTTTGCTTACAGTTGTTACCATAACAGATGTATCACCAACCTCTGCAACAGCACACCCATCAGCAAATCTGGCATACTTGCCAGTAGATAGTGACAAAATCTTCCTGCAATGAAACATGAAATACATAAAGGCACTACGCATGGAAGTTTAATTTACTTCGAAAACACAGGAGTGGTCTTTAAAATCAATATTATATGATCAAGGACGCAGAAACGTACTGTAAATGAAGATACATGACTGATAACGCCTCAAACACGTCACAAAACTTAAGACATGGAAAGTTAGGTTATAAATAAAATTACCCATTCGAAAATGGCACTTCCACTTGAGGAATTCTCTTGTTACTATCACTGAATCTTTTCACCTGTCTTAAGTTTCCAGTTATGTATTTTAATAAATATTCATTAAAGAGTGAAGTGGTATTTTCAGCAAAACTACAACCTCTCCAAAGTTTTAACCTATACGGAGCAGCCATAATGGAACCGGTACTACAGATTATGTTGGTATTACGTGTGCACTAATACGAAGATTGCTGTCTGGGTTGTACTGACGTAGTTTGGTAGAATATGGTTTCATAGGTCCTTGATTCTTCCATCATTAGGGCGACTAAAAGGTTGTCAACCGGTCAGACGGTTAAGGAGGAAGGGGTAAAAATAATAGAGAAAAATACCGGGTTGGAAAGAAACGGGCGTGGGGCATAGTAGGAAAACTAAGAATAGTCATGGTGCGTATGAAGTTTCGTTATCCCACTGTATTTGTTCTATTTTATCTTGGAACGGTTGTTTTATAGATATCAGACAGACCAAAGTGAACGTTGTACTTTAGATCTATTAGTAATATGCATCCAAATCCATATAAGAGGAAAATTATGCCTAAAATTTGTAATAACTTTCAAGAAAGGCGTTCATACTCATAACATGACAAATTATGTTTTACCTAGGGATTGCAGAATACTGTATGCAGCCTGTGAAACATGAGCAACACAGGAGAGAAGCAGAGCGCTTGTGGCTTATACAAGCTGCAGTACAACAGAACTGACTATTTTACAAACAGACTTGTTTTTATTTCATGTCCCATAAGCAATTTACTTGGGTGCTCAAGGGCTAGAATGATACCCCCCTTAATACCTCACATACTGGGTAATACCATAGATACCCATTTAATTGCTTGAATTTGTCATAGCATATCTGCATGCTAATTTATTCAGTTTGTGAGCTGATATCTATAATTCATCCTGAGCCTCTGGTGACTTAGAACCAAGGTACAGCATTTCAATGAGGATTCAGTAGAGATATTTCCATATGAATTACCCTTTCCTCACATTTAGACAGAAGGTGTAAATGCAGGAAAATCAGTTATCGTTGTGGTTTTGAGCCTGCGTTAAGCTATAGGTTTTCAACTGATATAAAAGAATTAAATAAGTCTTACATTTTTTTTATTGGCCTCAATAAGTACAGAGGGCATAAAATGAACTAGACACTATTTAAAATACACTGAAATCAGTTCTATTTATTTATGGTTTTATATCAGCCTTCAGAGACAAATAAGCTTATTTGAAATTATGATACAGATGATGTCAAAAATATGACCAACTTCAAACATAATCCTCTGATAACTGTTTCCAAACCGACAGTCAAGATTTTGCAAAATCAGTTTTTAGGAAACTGATTTAAAAGTGTACAAATTATAAACAGAGGACTTTTTAATAAGAAAACAACAATTCAGCTTTTGGTCGTCTCTGGAAGCTAAGATGACAACACACACGAAACTGTATAAGATCCATGCTTATAGTATTCATTCATTACCAGATGCACATTATGTAGGCTTTCTTGTCTTCCATCTGTAACATGGACAGCTATAACTTTTAGTACTACACAGAGATTAGTCTTTAGAGCTGATCAAAAGATTGATACATGTTCAAGTAAACACAATAATGACAAAATGTTTAGATGACACATACATACAGCTACAGATTTTCTTTCAAAATATTATATATTCATAATTTTATCCTCTTTAGTTAAACAAGTACACTATATTATAATGGTATTGTACAATTCTAGGTTATAACAAACATTTTACTTTTTATTAATGCATAATTTATCAAGTAATACAAATATTTCTTTTAGCAAAATAATCAGAGTTGTTCAAAGTATTGCATTTGTACAATTAATTGTAATATTCTTCTTCATATTATATTCTCTGTGCATTTCAAAGCCATTTTACTCTGATTAAGTATTCAATAAGTACTGTATTGTTTGAAAGATTCATTACTTAAAATGGAAACTCGTTATCCTTCTGCTGTATAGCACATCATGTTTTCCTGTAAAACTAGAAAACACAAAGTCGTCAAATCAATGGTGACTAATTACAGTACCAAAATACAATAATTACAATTCTGTATGTTCGTAGAAGTTGGATTAAAAATGCAAGTAAACCATTTGCATATAAAGTTTTCACAACAAGCACCATTATAATAAGCCATACATTACAGCTTATTTAAATAGACTGATTCTTAGGTACCGGACAATGTATGAACTATAATAAGAGCAAGGTAATTTATTCAAACGCAACACCGTTATCAAGTTCTATCAATACTGTACTGACTGACCTGTTTATACACTACATACCTGACTAATTAACAATGAAGCTTGGCTCTTGTTTAGTTTACACTTTTACTATTCCTCTCTGAATACAGCTCATTACCCATACTAAAACAAGTAATTCTGCTACATTTTTAAAACAGTATCAGCCACATATGCCATCTTACAAAAGACTTGGTATACTTCAACCAATTTCAATAATGTGAAGATAATCATGAAATTTAATGACTGTTTGATTGCCAGAATTACAAAGAGATTGTGTTATTAACAGAATTATTTCCATGGATGAGCCTAAAGACCTTGCAGTATATTATATTAAACAAACTTGTTCCCTCATCATGAACTATTACATTAACAGTAAGTACAGATATGAGACATCACAGAAAATGCCTTTCATATGAATTTTATTTTACAGAATGAAGTTATATAACTGAGAATGCTATCAAATACAGAGAGAATATCTGGAAGTCACACCAAGACATGAACTTTCAGTCATTACAAATTATTGCAAGTCAGTAATGATTATGGTATTACATTTCTTTGCAACAATAACAAGGGACTGAGAATTGCTCAAGATTTCCTTTGTATATGACATGAATAGAATCATATTAGAGCTCTGGGTGTTTTATATTAATTCTGTATTAAGTGGCTAGGAAGAATTGGAAGACATTCAGAAGAAAGTTTCCCAGGATTTAAATTCCCCAACAGAAATTATTCAGAATCTTGCCATTAAAGTATCAACTTATGTGTTAATAGACAGGAAACTGAAATGTTGTAAAGTATTAACAGACAAAAAAGATAGATGAAATCAGATCTTTGCTTGAATAATCATCTCATAAATCTCTTAAATTCCTTTGCACAAGAAAAAGGAATATCACAAGGCATCACAAGAATCACTACAAAATTATTTAAACTGCGACATTACTAAACAACAGTTGAGCACTTACTGCAGCCAAGTGACACAGCACCCAGACTTAATTTCTATAACTGGTACCTTCAGTCAGTGGGGACACTTAATAACTAAAGCCCATCAAACCAACTCATACACAGAATATCTCAGAATCTCAGACGAATCATTCAACATGAAATGTCCCATACATCTAAAGAAGCACTACAGTGTGTAAGCCAGAATCCGCGTAGAAGGCACGGGGAATGTGTGTGAGTCAATGCGTAACATTTTCAGATCTCATGTAATGTATGGAAGTAAACTGCAAACTTGCTAGAACTGCAGCTGACCGACTAGGAAAAACAGCAATCAATACAGTGATGACGAATAGCAAAAAAGGCCATGCCATGGTGTAGCTGCCAAGTATTCCTTGTCTACATTGGTCTTCTTGTCACCAAATCATAAACTAGCCAGCTGAAATTTCAACGCCATTAATAAATCCAATAATATAATTTTCAGCCAAATCTCAGAAACAGTATATTTACAATACTGAAGATCCCCAATTTTAATTTCAAAATCAAGTTCCCAACATGCGGAAAACACTGAATGGATTTATTTCTTACAGGAAGAGTATCAGCATTTCATAACATTCTTTAAATCACCCAGCCCACGCTGGTATAACATTATTTCTAGCACAGAACTGGAGAGATAGGGGACTTCCTTACTTGGCCAACTTAATTTTCAGTCAAAAAGAAATTCTCGCTTGTTTATTAATGTGAAGTTTGCTCTTTTCACTCAACATGAACTCTGTAACAACATTATATATATAAAAGACCAAAGTCGGGGAACATATAGATTCCTTTTTTACTGGAGAGTATATAAAATACATCACAATCCCCTAACAGTAATTAAACTACATAGAAAATGTTCATTTATCAGTAATAAAGTTAACAATACAGTAATACAGGGTCCCTACTGAATATGGTGTATATGCAAAATGGCTTCCGTTATCCTTACAAATACATTAACTATAAAATCTACAAGCAATAAACAACAAAGGCATGTGTGGTATTGGAAAGCAACGCTAAAAAGTCGCAGTACATTACCATTCTTACATTACTTCGCTGGTATGCAGGTTATTACAGAGTCAGCAGATTTATACAGTCCAATGTAACAGATTAAGACCCATTTTTGGATCAAGTCTGGAAACCGTATGATTTTGATAACTTTATGATTACAATTACACCCCAGTTACACTACGGAGAATCAATCATTCTTTCTGCCACAGTTTTTAATCTATTCACACAACACAGTACTAATATCTAGTTCATATCTCCTGCTTATGACCACATTTTGAGCTTAAAACTGAAGATAATATATACAAAAGCAGAAACCCTGAATTACGTGTAATGGTACTAGAAAGCAATTTGTAAGACACAGCTTCAACATGTCAAAACAAGTTCAATAGTGCTATGCAAATTGTAATAGAGAAACAAATTTATACAACTTAACCTGAACAAAGTACTACACTTTCTTTTTAATATATACAAAAAATATATATGTATTTTTACATACATGTTGGTAAATACACTTTTACCAAAATTCACATTGCCATTAGTGATTTCATGGTCCAATAGCTTCCTATCAAATGAAGTAAAAGTGTGACGTGAAAAAACAATCTCCATCTACTTTGTACAAGTTAGTTACCAGCAGACAAAGAGTTATTAGATTAAAACACAAAACTTCTTGGAGTTTCCCTTACGATGAAGTTGTTGAAGAGAGAATAAATAATGAACAATACAATATAAATGAAAAACTTTCACTGACAGCTTATATATTATTATTTAGAGTAACAATAATTCTACTAGATTTAAATGACTATGTTCTGACACATAAGTACACACTTGGAAAAAGTCATTTATCTTGCATTATGTGCTGATTAGGAAGTTTAATAACCAAGTGAAAGAGACATTGAACACTTTCTTTACATTTTGCATGACATGTACACACACTTCACTAAAAGTTAGTTTTGCAGTACATTTACAGAAATGAGTTTAAACTTATCCATAATATCACATAAATCTCTTAACTGTATAGATAAATAATAAAGATTTGAATTCACATAAGAAAAGTCTAATGTCACAACTTGGAACATAAACTTTACCTTCAAACAGCTCGTGGTATGTGTGTGTTCTATGTCTCCATCAGCATTGCTTGGACTTCACGCAGCCCTGGTTCAGTCACTTGCCGCCCACGTTGCCCTCCTATTTTGTTGCTTATGTGTTTACTCAATCTATGACTTGTAGATTCTATGGACACGCTGGTTGGCATCTCTTATCCGCTGTTCATTTGACATTTCCTATGCAGCACATACACAAGATCAGACATATATAATATTTCATATGGAAAATCTCAATAAGAGGAATACAAAAGCAAACAACAAGAGTGGACTGTGCAGACAAACATAAAACAATTAAACATGAACCTAAATCAAAGCCACTTCCAGTAATTTAAGAAATAAAAAAATATATAGTTTTATTTTCTACTGCCTAATGAGGATGTATGGTTAAGTTCCACTGCCAAGATTACTAATTCTAATAGCGAGAGATTCTTATCAACTGCTGACAGCATTTACTCAGCTTACAGTAATTTCTTCCTTTAATATTTGTATTGCTTATCAAAAAGGAATATCAGAAGCTAGTTTGAGTATATACATTTAATATTAGTTTTCTGCCTTAAAATTTTAAGCGTTTTTCTTCACAATGAACTTTTACTACAGTTGTATTTCTTACAAGAAATTTAAATATGTTAACTGTTTCTGGGACAAAGTGAGGAAGTGGCCTTGTTTAGCATTTAATAAAGCAACAAATATGATGCTAAGCATGACAACTTCACATGATCTATTTTACAGATACTGGTAATAAAGTCAATAATAATAAGCACTTTTGTTGCATCACTGCATGGAACCCACTGCCCATTCTCCTGCCCATCATGTTTACCGATTACTTCAACAGGTCATGGGCTCGCTGGTTGGCCACTGCTATCCTTGTCTCGTTCGACTCCCCCTGCACGGCAAACCACACAACAAACATAAAGCGTCAATTTCTACACCACCATACATTAGCCAAAAGAGTGACACAAAATACTGCTACAAAACAGACACAACATTGAATACAATTTGACAAGTGAACACATGGGGAATGTGCCTTTGGTATGTTAAACTGCTTAATGTTGGTACATTTCCCCAAGTATAAAATCCAACTTTCAATAAAGAATGATTAGGGGCTGTGAAAGCTTACTACAAAGGAGGAAAACTAAGCAAGCAAATTTGTGCGTACATGTACTTTATATACGGAATGAAGAGTATACATATGATAAAGTTGGAATAAATATTCTATATGATAAGTGATTTTATTTTCTTACAAATAAATGTTACAGCCAATATCAGCTAAACATACCACTACATGTACATGTATGGAATGGAGTATAAATTAAGAAAATGTGTATTAAATGTTTTTTAACCTCCATGCTAGTATTCCAATCTGGATTCATCCTTAGAGCGCTCTTACTGCCAATACATTTCTCATTTACAAAAAATTTAAAAATGTTACTGTGTAGGATATGGAAGAAGTAAATTTCTTTGAGATCCCAGAAGACAGTGATCTCTGTTTGTTTAGTCATGGAGTTAACCTTGCCAGAAGAACACTGAATACAACTTTACGTGAAGTTGGTAAGCATGGGATTTCTTGACAGTGACTACAAAGAGTTAAACAAATTGAAATACACTATTCTTAAAGCTTAATTTTTACGGTACGAATTCCAGCTGCACTTGCAGTTGACTACTTATTGTACATTTTTTAGGATATGCAGGAAATGTGACAATGTTGTGGTATGTCTAACTGATTATAAACGTTTTGCAATTTTAGAACTCATAACTGATTAACAAAACTAGTAATCTGTGTATGCTAGTAATAAAAAATAGGGAGCTTAGCTTTTCAAATTTTAAATTTTGAAAACAAAAATTATAAGTGGTCAAGTATGCCATTCAATCAGCTTAACAAACCAATTATTACACCACACACATGTATAGTAACCACAAACAATTGCCACCAGAGTAAACACAAGACTATTTACATTAATATAGTTAACTCATAAATTTTAACATGAAAACAGTGAACATAATCAAGCATACAACCAATGCAAAATTATATCTCAAAGTAACAACAAAAGAAAAACAACACCTGTAAACAGAGTTCAAACTGACTGCATAACACACAGTACAAGAAAGGGTGTCAGATTCTGATAATTCATTAGATACTAATAATGGTATGTAACACTTTCTTACCTGCATCACACTTCAGGAGATAAAAGATAGATAGATAGATACACACACACACACACACACACACACAAGACATATAGCACATAAAACACATGTTCACACATGGGGAATTTGCTGCCAGAAAAGTTCAATATGAATATTTATCTTACATACAATGCACGTAACTAATTAAATAAATATATCGGTACTAAGAAACAATCATTCATGCCCATGGGGAAAGTCTGTGAACCCAGCGGCTTAATGATTGCTTCGTAATATGCTGAGCTTCCTATATTCAACCCCAAATACATTCTTGGCTATGCATGAAACTTTGTATCAAAATTTCAGAAAATATGCTAAGTTAAATTGCATTTTATATAATATGTGATAATATAAGGGCATGATAAATGATTGTAATATCAGAACACCTTAAAAAAATAGAGAATACTCCATAGTAATACTGAAACCTGTAATGCAGTTTCATTTGGACACAGAATGCTAATTCTTTTCTTTCATGCAAGTGAAGATTTGTAGTCTATTTCTTTGAAATTATAAAGGAATATTGAAAGCATCATATGTACAAAACCGCTCAAGGAACAACATGTATTTTGCTTAAATCCTAGTCATAATCTATTCACAAGGGAACAAAACATAAATTATGCAGTCCAACTGTCTGCAATCTGCAACACATCACAAGTATGACAAGTATGTGGAGGATGCGGTTGTGTACCTTGCGGTTGATTCTGTCAATCTGTCTGTTCTGGTTCTCCAGTTCTGAGCCCATGTCAATTGCCATGTTACGCAGGTTGCCGATCATCGTGTTCACCTGCCCCATGTTCTCCTCCATCTCATCTTCACGAGCATCATTTGTGATCCTAGATTTGAATATTATTGACAAAGGTTCAATTCAGCAACTTTCCTGGACATCATGCACTGTCTGAATTATTTTACAGTACCGGTACCTCTTCTCAAGAAGGCATTATGTTATTTATTATTTCACTATCAAAGTGGGAGTTGAAAGACAGACTACAGTTACCATTTTGTTTCCACGTTTTGAGAAAAGAAATTATGATACTGGAAAAATAGCAAATTTTAAAACCTAAATAAATAAGGAAAATTTCGTAAGTTAAAATGAGACAAAATTTGAATATGCTGATTTAACGACTTCATGTTTTTCTCTGACAATTGTTTTCAGACAAAGGCAAATATCCAACAAAACTTTTAATCATATATTTCTATAATAAAATTACAGTGACTGAAGTTCACATTGCACACATACACACACATGTACACAAGGATGATGAGTATCATGGTGTGTTGATTCTAGAGAAAGCTGTGCAATGTCACATACAGTTCTATTATATCATGTAAACTACAAGACATAATTCAATAATCTGTGCATAGTAAATTCCCTGTATTATAAAGGAGACTAAACACATGATACTATAGATTAATCTGTGGTATTTATTATCAAAAATATGAAGAATATGTTGTACTTGAAGGGCTTAAAATGAATTAGAATCTGTTTTGTAAGAGTTGTGGTATTTTTCTCCCCTCTATAAATAACATCAAACAATATGTCAGAAATTAAAATTTCTCAAATCCAATTACCCTGTCTTGTTAGGCAGCAGGGGTTCTGAGGCAACAGAGCACTGCTTGGATATAAAAGAACGGTGAAGGGGAAGAAAAAAACGTAGAAAATAAATCAAATGACTGAAAAAAATTATTGTAATGAATTTAACAATACAAATTGTGGGAATCCATTAATAAATATTCAAGAATAAATGTTTAAGTAAAAAGTTTCACCTCTGCAATGTTCTTTTGTAACAACCTAGACAAACGTGCACCAAGTCATTTTTACCGTAGTACAAGACCTTTAATGATGGTGTACACAGATTCAAATTAATTTAGAAATAAATTTGCTAAAGCTTAGAATTTCTCAAAAAGGTATTCTCAACAAGATTTTAACTGCACTTTCTCAAGCTGTAGTTGAATGATGTATCAGGTGTTCAGCCTCCTCTACCGAGTCTAACTACGTGGGCATTTGACTTTAAAACACACAGCAAACTACTCTTATGTGACAGATACAACATAACAGAACTGATGCATCCAGGGAACAAGGCACAACACAACCAAAGGGCACCACTTGGTGACCAGGTCATTCACCCAAACCTTCTCACCTACCTCAGTGTGAGACATGACAAAATGCTGATTCACCCAAAAGATCTGGCATGCATTCAGTTCAAAAACCCTATTTTATCACTCAAATATCTTCTCTCTCAAAATCCACTATATACATTACCACAGATAACTTCTATTTATCCAAAATATTGTTGCTTTAGACACTTCCTTGATTAAAATAATTTCTAATGATACATTTATCAATCCCTTAAACTGACTCAAATTAACTGAAATGAAAAATAGTATATCTTCTCATTCTAAAGCACGTAACAAAACTATGCAGTATTTTTAAATTCCAAGAAAGTTAATGAAGTGGATGTATGGAGAAACAAATGTGAAAATCTGCATATGGACACAGAATTTTCACATTACATAATTTGTACTGCTATGAAGACATAGTCAGGGCATAAATAAGTTAGAGCTGAGATGTGGATGGGTGAAAAAGGAAAGGTCCAGAGATCAGTTATGTAGCTAAATATAACAAGGCTAAGTCCACTTGAAGAAGTCATACACAAAAGACAAAATTAAGCCAGAAGTCCTTCATAATACCAGGTAGGTGTATGCAGAGCAATGACAGGGACTCACATTGAACTGAAGGCTACACAGTTAGACTACCACTGTCTGTTTTGAATTTCACATTACTAGCAAACACTGTCAAGACACACCAAAGCTTTAAAACTGAACCACACATAAGCTGACACACTGAACACAAAGTCTAGTGGACTGTCGCAAGTTAAAATACTGAATCAAATTCAGATATCCTGCAATACACTTCACAATTAGCTTATATTTTAACAGATTTTACATGATATTTATTTGTAACCACCCAAAGATTTCAAAATTAATTCAGACAGTTGTAAACTCTCTGGAAATAGCTTATGTACACAAGAAGGTGTTTCATTTACTGTCAAAAAAGTATAACAGAAAATTGAGAATGCACTGAGACAAGAAGTTGTAACACCTGCAACAGGAAATATAACATCCAATAGTGAAAGCCTCCAAATGTCAGTCATTATGGACACAATTTAATTTGGAGAAAAGAAAAAGAGTTAGAACTGCCTATGAGTAATATTCAGTGTATTGTATATTAATCTGTTCAATCACGGTTATAATAGTAAACTTCAAAATTCTAAACGTACCACAGACTGAAGTGTTAGAACATTTGGAATCAAGTATACATGTGAAACACTGAGACAACACACGGTAATAACTCTACAAAACCAGACCTGCATTAAATACTGGTACTTTTCCAAAAAAAGTACAGAATTTATGTGTCAAATTACAATGAATGAAAATTTGTAATAAGTGAGAGCCTAAGGCAGTAAAATAAATTTCATTATTTTATAATAAAAGAAACACAATCACATCAACCATATACACAAATATATCTAATGGGTGAATCAGATTTCAGGCAAAAAGGTCTGGGTGAAAAGATGACGCGACATCACCAACCTGGCAATGTATCCTCCCTGGGGCCCCAGTCCGTTCCTGTCATCCATCACACGCTGAGGTTGATTGTTAACAACTTTACCATCATCATTCCCTTTCCATGTGCCCTCATCTTCCTTGAATGACGCTGACCTAAACACAAAGCACTTAGTGCAGTATTGTTTTTCCAATATTCACATTCACTGCAACAGAAGAACTTTCTTTTATCAGTCCTGCAGGGTTCATGAGTGCTACAGTCCTCCGCTTCTTCTGAAAAACACATACGCAAATCCCATGCTGCTCCACCATGTCAGTCAGATAACACAGATTAATGTCCTAAATGTATGTCTAAACGGTTGAACATAATTCATATAAACCTGTACAGAGCTGCTATTTACATACATTCTTGTGAGTTATGTAAATACTGTTTCATGAAAACTATTCAGAAGTTATATTTAAAAACATCGAATGTAATGTGCATTCACTGATAAACTGGAAAACAACTAACATATGGGCATCACATAAGAAAGGTAAGTTGATTTTGTTGCTCTTATCGAGTGATTCTTGGCTCCTATTGTGAAGATCTGTAGCACTTGACAATGAGTCATGCAGCTCCTAACACGAGCTCAGAAGTGACAGTCGCAATCCAGCTTATCAGTGAACACACTGCACATGCCCATAAACTATAAACATCTCGTATGTAACAGTTTAAATACAGCTTCAATAAAAAAACCTGATGTTGGTTCTCATACCTATGTCTGTATGAAACTTGTGATGACGTCCCTCTCGCTTTGCATCGCAAACAACCCTTATAGACATGTAGTTTGCTACGAACACAGGCAGCTTTGAGTGACTTACTTGTTGCAAGGCAGGACACACAATCCACAGCATTTCTCCATGCCTGTAAGGTTCTTTTCTGCTTCTCGCATGTCAGCATTGATTTGGTCCATCCCCTCTTCGATGCGGTCCAATTGCTCTGAGGATAGACAATTGTCAGTTGTGTCATCAGGCGTCCAGGATAAAGTTTCAACAGTTTTCAGCTGGACCTACTGCGTGACCTTGTGTATTGTTTTTCAGTTTCTGATACTACAATTCAGAATAGACCAAATTCATGCTAATGGCAAATTACTGTACTTTCTGTTAAAGATTTAAGACAGCATAACATACTCTTGATAGAAAATTATATGGCAGAATCATATTTGCATGTCCAACAGATGTTCTCATATTTGAAGTTAGTAACAACGTGATGTAAGAAGCTTTCATGAACACTAACATTTTTGTTAACATAAATAACATTAGTATAAAAAAAAGGAAACATGTTAAAACTTTACATTTACAGTGCAGTAAGTCTAGAAATATCACACAGGATGGAAAACTATCACTCCTTTACATTCTGACCTGACCAAGAAGAGAAGGGTAGGCATCATAAATGATAGGGCTATGAAAGGAGATGGGCACTCTGTCCTCATTGGATCAAAAATTATATTACTTAGTGCAATGAAGTCTTCTAAGATAATCAGCTGTGTCATTAAGCACTGTAATCCATTTCAGAGATTGTCTCTATCTCCATGATCAGGGTTAATGTGACAAGACAGACACAGACAGAAGACACACACGTATGCATGCGCGCACACACACATACACACACCAACCTTCATGATGGAGGCAGAGAGAGTGTCTCTTAAATGTTGGATTATAATACCACTCACACACAGGCAACTGGCTGAGAAGACATCAATGCATTCAGTTGCCATGAAAGCTTTAGATCTTACACATCACCTGCTACCATTTCGTATGTATTTTAGTAGATTTTAACATTTCACTGCAGCAAATTACAATTCTTCTCAAGCCATAGCGCTCTCTGTTGTAACATTTTCTATGTGCCAATATTTCTGGCAGCCAAAATTGTAGATAGTATTGGGATAAATCTCTGTGTTATAAACCTAAATGTTTGTGACGAGGATATGTTATTAAATTAACAAATATTTTGGACTTTCTCTATACTCTAACTTTTGAATAAAAACACATTTTGAAAACTATACTCCAATTTTGTCATTAGGTAGTGTGACACCTACTCTGTTGGGCCCATTAGACAGAGTTAACCTCGAAGATGGCTGTCTCCTGGGTTGTAGTAAAAGTGTAGTCTGGTAAAAGTTTACCGACATTTCAGAGGTCCTTGCTGCCTCCATCATTGTCAGTAAACTTGTACCAGACTATACGGCACAACCCAGAAGACAGCCATCCTCCAACATTATGCACGTTCCACAAATAACTAATCCTCTGCCTTATTTTTATGTGACCAACATAACTGTTTTATATTTATACTATATGGTCATGTAGGGGCAACCAATGTTTTGGAGGAATGTACTGCATCAATTTCAGCGAAAACCTGAAAAAGATAATTGATATCTTCACTGCCACGAAAACCTCAAATCTTATCAACTCTATTTTAAAACTTCAAATTATCTACTTGTAAGTACTGCTTTATTCATTTACAGCAATGGCTCAAAGACAAAAAAAATAGTCTTTACTGTGTAAGGTTGAATGACTGCCTCATAAATCAGACCAAATTTCTAGTAACTTATTCTTAGAGTAATTGCTCTTCTACCTGACCAGTACATTTCAGATTTGAGAGTCATCCAACACTGAACTATTCCTGGCATGTGAAAGAAATACACAAAAATCTTAGATAAAAATAATATGTAAATTACACTTCAAAGTTTTTCAAATAAACTGCTATGGAATCAAACACGACTACAAGTAATATTGTGGTATTACATCCAACAACATTGGTATTTAAATTTTAAAGTGTTCATCATAAGACTTACGTTACTGTACATATCTAAACCCAATAATTATCCTTTGTCTTGTCTCGGTGGTATACAGTCTGAGCTATGACAACATCATTAAATAAACTATAAACAAACAGTTTTGACTTGGCTTGTGATTTTTAACCAAAATGGGAGTCATTCTTAACAAAAGACTGACAAAATAAGTATACCAAAACTTGTGCTGAATGACATTGCTTAATAAAAATGGCTATATTCATGTCGTAAAGTAGGAATTAATGACCTTCTCCATATCTACTAGAATCAACAAAATTAATGCAATATTTTTTGTAAACATGTGTTTCTATATGCACATCAGTCTATACAGAAAATAATTTACTGAAAACAGTGAATATATGTGGCCAAAGAACTGACTTCAACAAAGATTATACAGATTAGAAAGCTTGTGCCTGTGTTAACAGCAGGTAATTTCATGTCTTGCCTCTTAACTGTTCCAAACCTAGGTGCAATTTTATCCCACCAACAAAATTACTAGGAAGTGAAAAATGAATGGTATCTAAAAAAGTAACCTAGACATACAGATAATACCATGCAAGTGACGATGCTCAGCACTGTATAGTGAGTGTAATAATGAATCCTCTGTTGACTGAAACAGTAGCATTCCCTTGGCTTATAACACAGCCATGGTCTGCTGAAACTATATACAGTAAACCATCGATTTAACAAGTTTTAGATTTAAGAGACACTGTCTGGTACTACCAAATTTGTTTATAAAATGTCAGCAGAGGTTTCATTTGAATCTCACATCTTAACTGACTACTACAACTTCCGTATACTTGGTATATAAACATGTCAAAACACCCGATTTTAGTAACACCTTACATGCATTATGATGATTTAAAGAAGTAAGACATGGCAGTAACATAATTGTTTGATTCTTTACTGCATGAAAATACTTCTGGATGGTAAATGCTGGATGAAGTTGTTGTAACAACAATAAAAATTATATTTTTTTCATGATATCTCTATACTGAAAACAGTTTATTAATAAATGAAACCAGATTTTCAGTACATTTATAAAACTTGAGTCATTTTAAGATTTACGTAATGGTAGTATACTTTTTCACATGTGGATGTTGTGTGAAACCAAATTACTGAAAAATGTGTTATGTTCAAATTCTATTTCAGTGTGTGTCTATTATCTTAATGACAGACATGCATAATGGAAGACCAATAAATGAGAACCTTCTAATCCAACATTTTCTATCCAAATTCATTCTGGAGTCTTTACACT
This sequence comes from Zootermopsis nevadensis, assembly GCF_000696155.1. Next base: position 41,412 of record NW_019061972.1, read on the forward strand.
AAAAATCATTGAAAATTGCACTTACATGTTGTGAGCTCCTTGACAGTTTGTATGAGTGTTGTGTGAGTAGTTATGAAAGGGTTGATTTTAATAAACGTATTAGTGAATGTTTCTTGTAATCATGAAAGTTATAAGTTACTATAAATCATCCTACACACAATTCATTCACATGTTAAATTCATCTCCTCCTGCCCCCCCTCCCATTTATTAATTACACATTTATCAGCTGAGAACAACAAAATACAGACTGATATATAATGTTGTACCTTGAGCAAATAGTGTTACAACTTTTTCTACAAGTCAGCTTTTAAAAAACATATGAATGGAAACATTATAATAAAACTGTATAACTACACAAGATACTGAATCAAATTAAGATAGCAAATGAAATGGTTCTAGAAAGCTGTAGAATCCAATATCTACTTCACACATATGGTGTATACTTCAAATTAAAACTACTCTATTGCTGATGTAATTATAACTGCCTAGTCTTGAGACAGGCAGCACTATTTTGGCAACAATCATTACCTAACCTAACCTACAACCCCCTAAAATAAAAAAAATACTCAAAGAACATGCCTACAATTACATTATGAAAAATTACACACTGTTAAATACTCTGCTTTTGAAACATTTACTGAGATTGAAAAGTGGAGAACTTAGAAATTGATATTACTCTACCACATATTAAAAGCAGAAAAGTAAACAGAATTACTTTTAATTAAAAGAAAATATAAATAATACTGAAAACAGATTTTCTTAAATGAATGATCATTACCATCACCAGATGTGGCACTTTTATTTCTACATTTAAACTGTAAAACAGAAGCAAGGGCCAGAATAGAGGTAGTCTACCAACTGGACAAATCAAAACTCACTTGATAATAATGTACAATATGGATTGTATGTAAGGAAATTTACCTTGTATATAAAACAGTAATACTAAGAAAACTCTTCTCTACTTTATACAGAACATACTCAAAAGTGATGGTAATGATCATTAGTCACAGTAGAGACAACAGATTACAGACTTCAGTTAAAAAAATATTTTAAACAGTTACATACCACAGTAGTGTTGGGTAAGTTCCTTTCAAAATGTGTAATTCTTCACATGAACTGAAACTGACATTCAGGAGCAAGAATTTACCATAAGATTATACATTATTACACAGACAACTGTACACAGAGTACTGAAACTACATCCTAACCTCAACATTTTTCGTACTGATCAGTGTTAACATACACTTTAATAAATACAGTACACCAGGGACAGAATCCAGTAATTTTATTAATTGTAGGTATTATATTTATAATCAATGTAATATAAATTTAATAAGACAGTAAATACATATATAAAACACACTTTGAACATGATTTGGATGTTATCTTTTCATTGATAAAATATTCAGGTATATGATATAAGCTATAGTTGAACTAGAACAGCCGTGGGCAGTGCCCTGATATGTTTCTGAGTGCTGCAAGTACTACCCTAGCACTTCCTTACAGATAGTGACTTCAAACATGGACAGCGCGGCTTAAGATTAAGAGCACTTGTGAGCCCTGGCTTATAGTATGCCCCCCTAGAAGTGTATAAAAAGTATGTGGTATATAACTGACAATAAACCATCCCTTAAAATGTAATGCAAATGAGGTCAAAAACATTAATATTACTAGCCATGTTTAACCAATCAAAAAGCCTAATAAAGTTTAATATATCTTTGGTAAAGTCTTGCTCCAAACAGTCTGCAATGATTTAGGACAAAGAATGAGATTTGTATATTACCCAACACAAACAGAAAGGAACATACGTCAAGAACACATGACATTGAAGTGATTACTCGAGTCACATCGAGTACCCACACAACTACAAAAATTTGTTGTACAACACAGTACAACTGAATATGGAGCCTTACCCCCTTGTTCATCCAACATCACTAGCGATTTCATTCCGACTTCGTGGCTCTACAAAAATAGTAACAGGAGCATCAACACGTGTGGAGACGAGTAACTGAACCCAAAACAAATATAATCCTATCCACCAGACACTGATAATATCTATGTAATCCAGTAGATTCACTAGGGATGACGAATCCAACACTGAAATCCTTCAATGAAAGAAAGTATAAATACATCCACAAAAAGTTTTAAAGAACAGTCAGTGCACTACGGTTTTTGCAAAGAAGACTTTTTTGTTTTACATGATGTTTAAAACTTCAAAAGTGTACTACAAATGAACATCTTCCTTGCAATTATCATAGTTGTAAGAAAATTCAATGCAACATTTTTTCATAATTAATGTACAGTGTCTATACGATTTTATGTAAGTTTTTCATATTTGTTTAAATTTTGAAACAAAGTACTCTATATAGACATTAATTGATTGTTATAAACTCAATGAGCAAACTCATTATCCACATATTGTAAACAATACTTAGTCATCCCTAGTCAAAATATAGTAAGTCTACATACATGCATAAATATAAACTAACATAAAAATTAAAATATAAGACTAAAGAAAAAACAAATATTAATAAAGAAATTTAAAGTGGAGTTAAATAAAAAGAGGAAGGCATGCCACAAAAACAATTATAAAGTCCAAGCTTGTTCCCTGGGTTCAGGTTCAGCCGGGCTGGACTGCTGAGCAGTACAGTCTACTGTTCTAATGCTACCACTACACCACTACCCAACTACTGACAAACTACAGGCACCGTAGCTGGCTCCAACTCCGCATCCCTCTGTTACTGGGAACACATACAGTCAAGAGTCTACCACAACCACAACACCAGCGCCTCCAGCAACAAGAACTGGACCCAGTTTTTTATTTAATATAAAGTTGGTTTGAAGACCAATTTTCCCATTTTTTTGCTGAAGTTGTAAATCACTGTCCAGTTAGAAGGTAAGCAAACCCAGAAACCTTGTTCTATGCGATCTGCATGATGATCATTGGTGCATTCCTAGAATAATTAACATGGGTTAGTGATTGCCCAAGATCAACACTGACACCTCTAATGGCATGACTACTAAAACACTGCCCCATTATGGGCTTTCTTACCCCCTTGATGATTCAACAGTGAGAGCGTTTGTCCACCAACGTCTTGACTCTACAACGGCATGAAAGTAAGAAAAGAAAATTCAAAAAACAAACACACATACAACTAGATGTAGGTGGAAACAAATATTTAAAATGCTACAAAATAACATTACATAATCAACAAAAGAACAAACAAAAACAAAGAAGCATACATTGCTGAAAGCAGGAAACTGAAATTGAGTTTTCAACATCAGTTCTACAGAGCCAACCCTCTTCCTTGAACTGTATGGATGTATGTATGTATGGGGAAGGAGTCCTGAGTGAATACACAGCAAAAGTCCAGTTGTGCTTGCTTGTCCTATTGCTTGCACCAGTCTTCATTGTAATAGATAAACCTACAACCACATTCCCAATGCATATCCCATAAAGGTACTCTTAACAATCTTCATTTGCCGTGGAATTGTTAGAAAGCTGTGAGAAGCTAACAGGTGTGAGGAAAACCACTGGATTCATCTGGTTCAGGGCGGGGTCAAGCAGCAGGTTCTCGCAAACGTGGTAATAAACCCTCATATCCTATAGCCATATAAAGATGAGCAATTTCTTCATTAGCTGAGTGACTATTATCTTCTCAAGATGGGTTCGGCTCCATGAAGTTAGGTCAAGAATATATAAATTACCACATTACATGACACTATTAATTTTTTGCTCAAAAATTTTCAAAATGGAGGAACATGTAACTGTGAAAACGTGCAATCGAAACAGTCTGCTAAAAAATAAGCTGAAGACAAGCAAGTACAGCTAGACCACAGCACTAGAGCTGAAGGCATACTGAAACGCACGCACACCAACATTCGCCGAGCCTCTCCAACACGGCCAAGCCATGAATGTCACGGACGCAAGATAATGATAAACACGTAAATTGTCAAATTCAAGGAAGTCTTACAAAGGATGTGTGTACTGAATCAAAAATATATGAAATTGCCAATTTCTAAAGATAAAGCCTTTCCAAATAACAACAATAACCACCTTGGAAATGTATTTTATACAAACACATCTTGGGTACCATACAGACATGCAAAGTCATTTCTTTAAATTTACAATTATTAATTCATTCATTTGCAGGACTTGTAACACCTGTGTTGCTTTATGTTCATCATTCTGTTTAAAACTAAATGGTAGTAACAAAAACAACACTGAAAACTGTGATGTGGTACAGTGTGCTGGTTCCGCATATAATTCAGTAGCAGAAGTCTCTCAAGTTTTCAAATGTGGCAGACGTATCTCACTGAATTATTTGTCTGGTAATCATACTTGAATGTCTGAAATGTTCATCCCTTTGTGTGTAATGTGCAGAAATCAGTATCAATGCAAAAAATATATTTTGCCCCTCTTTCCTAACAAGAAGAGTGTTTCAGCTACTCACTAGAGTTAAAAGTCTAATAACATTTTAACAGTCTGAAACAAACATATCACATATGGAGGACAAGCAATACATATCAATGTACGAAGCAACTGTTTACATTGTTCTGTTTAAAATACCAGTGTTGAACCGTGTTCTAAACTCTAGGGTACTATGTGGTACTTACATTTGTATAAATGTATGTGGCAGTTAATGTAAAACTCATCCTATAAAACCAGTCATACATAAAGAAAAGGTAAACTATTAACATGTATGTTCAGTTAATTATCACAGTTTACAATTTATGATCAGGTCACTTACGGATTTAAATAGTCAGGTTAAATTTAAGATGTATTTTAATTAATATGAATATTGTAAAACTTTAGTTATAATATTCTTTTTTAAAATGAAGAAACATGATACATGCAACAGAATGCAGTCGTAATATCTTAGTCCTGGTTTGGTTTTTCATGTTCTGACTTGCACAGTTTTACAGATCACTCCTTAATCAACACCTTCAAACAACAACCTTACACTAAACAAAATGGCCACAGCTGCTGAAAGCAATCAGTAGGTGGTATGCAGTCTTCATGTCACCATCCTTATTGATGACTGGGTATTAACAATTTAGAATCTGTCAGACTTTTATTGAGATGGGTATCCCATATGCACTAAATTAAGGATACAGGGTCAGGATATGAACAACATTTCCTTTGACACCTGTCTTCAATTAAAAACAACACATAAACTTGTCCAACCATAAATAAATATAGATTTCAGAAAAAGAAGCCCATAAAGAAATTTAGCTGAACAAGGCTGAATAGAAGTGATGGGTGAATAGTGCATGATGTAAGAAATTCAAAACTGAAATGCTGTTATGTTCACAATGTTAACAACTGTATGAAAAATTGCAGTGCATAAATTATGCTGATATGTGACTGTACAGGCACTGCAACTGAGCTTTAAGTCAAGTATTTATTAAATGTAACTCAACAAAACTTATAGATCAGTACCACTTCCTGGGCCACTTCATCAATATAACAAATAAGCATTCATGAAATAAAGTTAACGTTGATTTTTTTAATAATACATAATCATTAACATGAAACATATGTGCCTTCTCAAATGCTTCATGCCCACCTCATGTAACTGCAGTGGAAAAATGGAATTGGTGCATATTAGGAACACAGTGCCAGACCTAATGGATCAACGTTCAGATAGTCTTTTGCTTTGTCTGCAACTATGTACACAGAAACCATTAAAAGCATGGTAACAGGATCACGTGTTTGATGGTAATATGAAAATTACTGCTTCCTCCACCAGACCTGGCACAATTTGAGGGAGGACAAGGGGAACTCACCTCCCTGGTCGTCCAGGGCAACCAGTGTGCGGATGCCAGCTTCCTTGCTCTGAGCAGCACGAAAAGAAAGAGCCACAACCATTTAGTCTTCCTATCGACAAAAATAAGCAGATTCGACGAATTTCATGACACCCAAAGAAGGGGCCAAAACATTAAGATTTTTATTTATCCCAACAAGTGATCTACTCTACATTGGATTAACTGAGTTACATGACGAAACATATCAAATGCACCAAAAGCACATCAAAGTTAAATGTTACGCAGATTCTAACTGCATTCCGTAAGTCAATGTAATCTGTTACATGCTGAAGTTATGCACATCCAAATATGTTGAAGAATTAGTTTATATAATGCAATTTGAAGGATAAAACAAGACAACGTTTATTCTCATGATTATATGAAGGATGAAATTAAGATCATAAATAAATTCTAATAATGAAGTGAAATATGAAATTATTAATGAAAATTAAAATATTTACAGAAATGAAATTGCAGTTCAGTACCCAGTTAAGTATTAAGGAAAGGTCAAAGTCCACGTCTGACAATGCATGATAGATACCGGTCACAGCGTAAATTTACATTAGGGGCAACTGGGTAAAACAAATCTTACATAAGGAACAAAAATGGACATTTACTAATAAATTCAGTTCACTTTTACTTGGATACACAGCTGTTTACTCAGTTATCCAAAATGGTGGTCAACCACATGCCACACCTAGTCTCATCTGTCACTTTTGTTTTTTATGCCGGTTTCTCTCTTACTATGTTATCCAAGAGTTTTATCAGATGAAAGATACAGAATGCATGTGCGGAAAGAGATATCTGAAAAGAGTACAAACATCCATGGCTCGAGTGAGATGCACACCTGTGACCTCAGTTATAAAAACTCATGTCTTAATGATTTTTAATTTAGACCATGTAGGTTGTTTTGGTGGTATGTTATTTTGCAGGCTAAGAGGGTAATAATCTTCATCTTGAAATTCAACAGGATTAGTAATCAGGACAAACTGCTGGTCAGGTACAGAGTTAATAACATACTATGCTTTGTTGTGGACCAATACATCATTACGATGACCCTCGGTGAAGACCAGACAACTGAGCATTGCCCAATGTCCCAGTCAGCCCCTGCCTCCTTAAACAAGGAGTGAATCAGATGGAATGTAACAGATCCTTGCATGAGGATGACATTGAACTGTGCGAAATGTTTGGAAGTGAAGAAACATATATTTAAAATGTCTAATTGCTCCTAACAGATGTTTGCAGCCATTTGCTTATTTAAAAAAACTGTGTAAAATGATGTGAGTACAGGCAAGTAAAGCTACTCACAATACATTGCTACATAATGATGTGTTCAGTGACACATACTGACATATGGTTCCAGTCACAAACATAAAAGATCACTTGCTGGGACTGGACATGTGGGTTTGTAGCACACCTGTACATGCGGGCAGACAGCATTAGCTGTATGGCACACCAAGTTGAATTGGACCGAGTGTTTTAACACTGACACACTGAACGTACATACAGCACATTACAAGACAGTAAGTACAGCTGCACAGAGATTCCACAAGAGAAAGAAAGAACAAAAAGTACAGCCACTAGATAGATTTGCAGGGCAGGGCGAGGGATATCTTGAAAACACCTACACAGAAAAAGAGCCACACAACTTCATAACATGGAAGAGACATAAGCTGCGAGCTGGCACAGAGAGAGAAAAGCAAATAGAGAGAGTGTGTAGAGAGAGGGAGATAAATAACTTTGTCTCCATTATCTATCTCATGTTACTGTTGTTGTTGTTGTTGTTGTTGATGATGATGATGATGTTGTTAATGTTGCTGTTGTATTTTTTTGTTTTGTCCCCCCATGGAGGATGAAAAAATGTACAGTTTTACAGACACATGCAGCAGACATTGAGTTGAGGTTTGAGTTTTTGATTTTCGCTACTGCACACTGCGCCTTACCTCCTGAACCACACGCTTCTCCTGCTCCTTCCTCCCTTTACCAGATTGTCTTAACTAACTACATCAGCACAGGTAGACAGACAAACAACAAACAACGAAATTTCCAACCACTGGGGTTTTAATTCATTCCATTTTCTCGCCTGTCTGGTGGGAATTCGATCTGATGTTCCACTATGCTGCTTGGGAATTTGTCTGCACACAGAACTTCGCTAACAAAACTTACTATAAATAGTGCAAAATCAAACTACTAATCCATGTTCCTAAAGCAAGTTATTTTAAAATTCTTTTACAGTATGTGCATAACAGATCTGACTGAAACAATATAAAGTCGCATTATCCATAATCTCCAGAATATTTATGTTAACTATTCTTTGACATTCTTATTGGGGCTACAAAAATATAGTTTTGGTTAACTCATTTCTGTGTGGCAAACAAGCCAGTGGAACAGAATGGCGAACATGCTACGGGACACAAGATAGAACAGTAAACAGTTAACAGTCAATATAAAAATGTTGTAATTAAAACATTATTTCTTTCATTTTTTGTGAAAAGTTATAGAAATAGATGACCCAATCTACACTAATACAGTAATCTAAATCACATTATAAGCAGCTTTCTTTAAAATATTGACAAGCTAAATACCAGTATTAACAACCAAATTACATGGGAAATGGTGTTGCAAAAGAAAACTGTTCTTTTCAGTTATACAACGCGTAACAACTATGTCAAATATAAGTTGCGTTAATTAATTTAATGACAGAGTCCATACTGCTATTCAGAACCTGCCAGTGAAATTCAATGCTCATAAGAATGTACATTTTTAAATTCCAACCCCAAGTAAGGTCTACTAAATAATTTCAACAGTATTATTAATTGGATTCTGGATAAGAAAGCTTTACTTGAGGTTACATAAATTAATACAGAAATTTGAAAGTAAAACTAGAATTCAATTATAGAGGTAAATACAGGTTAATCTGGGCTTGAAATTTAAATGCACTATAGTTAATAAAAGGGCATATTAAAAATTGTAACACTTTTATGCTACCACACTTGTAAAATCAAAAACATGTAAATGCATATAGCGAATAAGATAAAAATTTCTGCAGCTGCCAACAGTTTCTGCAAATAAAGAGAATCATTACAGGTTAATCTTAATGGAAACACCACATATCTCCGTCTCTGAAAACAGACTGTTCTTCTGATGAAGACAATAATCTAAAAATAATAAATTACATTTCCAATAAAGTGGCCTGGATAAACTGAATAAACACTGTTGAAAATGCACGACAAAAACTAAAAGCAACTTGAAGGAAAGTTTTAATTCATCATAAACATTAATAATAAATTCAAACAAACACAACACACCTATACAGTAATTTTCACTGGATCTGGTAAAAACATCAAAATGCACAATGAACAATCACAGATACAACAGCAAGGTGTGAACGTAACACCAAAATGGCATGAGGGAAGAAAAATGTGCTTTCGACAGAACATCCATACATCAGCACCAGAGAAAATTTGTATAACGACAGTTCATAGATAGAATGATGCACACTGCTACTCAGTATCCAGACAGCACAGGTAATAAAGAGTTAAGATGAAAGTAAACACTGAAGACTGAGGAAGTAAGGCACATGTGCAATACAAATACATAAACCGAGATGGACTGACGTTCTACTGAAGAGAGCACCTTCTGTACTAAAATGCCTCATTTACTGTAAAAACTGTGAATGGCACACATAACTGACTTAAATTTTAAAATTATTTCAAACACAGAATTATATCTTAAGAATTCTATCTGCTCTACACATAAGAGCATTTATTCTGCAGACACATTTTGGGTGTCCAATCATCATCAGTGCTGCGTTCAACCAATGACATACAGTCAGCTGACTGACTGATCTACCCCTGCTTTTCAGTCTGTCATTGCCCACCTCATGCTAACTGCAACTAATATGAGACATGAGAAACCTGCTGAGACTCAAACCCAGGATGTCCTAAGTATAAAGCAGCACTGAAATACTAATTTTGGAAAATACGTTTCTTCGGAAGAATTAAATTACATATCAATGATTCCGATGAACAAAAAAAAAAAAAAAAAGCAAAATTGTCAACAAGTGGCTGAGATGGTTAAGTAAACTTGGATGAATTCATGTTGCTTGCGCTGGGTATACACGAGATGTTTACAATTTTGCTGTAATGTTGGTAGAAAACAAAATTAAACGCGTGAGAGATTTTCCACGAATATCTAATTTTAGGAACCCCCTCCGTCAAAATCGATGCCACTAGAAAGACTGCGAGCTGCGATCGCACAGAGTATCAGCAAACACCCTTCGATGACGTCACATATTGTACTCGGGGGCACCATAACTTTTTAAGTTTTTCCAAAGCCGAGCGGCCAGGTCGGAAAAAAACCGCCTTCTAAAATAAGCATTCGAGTGCAAGACAATGACGTCAAGGAAGAGGAGTGAGGGCGGGCAGGACAGAAATACACGAACGATCGAAGATACCGACTCTCTCTTTCTCTGGTAATGGAATAACAGATGTGCTCTCTCACCCCCTCACCCTTTTTAGCTTATCAATGAACGAGTTTCTTTTACACTTTCAAAAAACACAGAACGTGGTCTCATAATTTATGATTGACGAAGGTACAGCGTATTGGCGACAGATACATTAATCTGAGAGCTCCCATTTGCCTCTTCACCAACATTTCCACGCCACACCCATACAATAAACCCCCCCCCCCAAAAAAAAAACCCCCCTTCGTAAACAACTGTTACATTCCAGGCTCTCACACGACAACAAGTAGGAAAATGGCTATCTCCTGGGTCCTTCTGGAGTGACCAAAGGTGTCCGACGCCCCAGATGTGACGAGGACCTTTCCTGCTGTGAATATTTGTTGTCCTCCCCAAAAGATTCTTACTGAAAGAACAATTCTTATATTCATGGTCCAAATGGCAATTATTTAATCTGTTTTGTGATGTGTTGTCCTTGAGACGGGCCGAATCCCCGTCAAAAGAAGCGTAGAGCTGGTGACAATTGACAAGACGCTACCGTTCGTTGCTGAATACCAAAAACACGAACTGCGCATGCGCGAATGGCTCATACTGCGCTCTGCGCTGTAGTGCTCAGAAAACATCAGGCAGTCTCACACTGATCAACAACAGTATGTCAGATCAGGTTAGGTTAGGTTCAAAATTAATCCTAAAATAACTTCTGGTTGACAATAAGCGTAGTAATATTAATAATGTAATATTAAGCATAATCCCATGGTTATTCGACTTCACTCCATCTCAGTTCTGTACTGCAAACAGTTCTGTTATCATTAAAAAAATATGACAAAATGTAACCTAACCTAACTCACCTCTTCACATAGCGATATCATCCGTCGTGTACTGTCCAGGGACTGAAAGAAATAAAACAAACGGTTTAAATATGAGTACCAGACAAACTTCAACAACGTTCTGTCGTCGGGACGAATCTGTACGCTCGAGATCCGTTAAAAGTACGAAGTAAGAGTACCACAGGGGTGGGACAGGTATCAGATAAGGAAGCTTATACTGCCCTTACTAAAACATTATTTCTCAGGGGCAGTTCTTTGTAGCTCAATGTCTCAGTTCCTATGTATTTCGTTTACACAATGTGTAAGTTTCTTTCCATCTATCAGCAGGGTAGTGACGTAGTCAAAACGCACAGATTCGCCCCGACAATAGTATTTTCAATACAAGACACATGAAATAACTTCTGCAGACAGCTGACATCTTTTTGTTCAAGAAAGTTTGTGCCGGGATACCAATCGTTTATAGGGGTCTCCGTAAACACTACAAGCTACATTTTGTTTTTGTAAGTTTTGAAGGATTTAAATTTTATGTTACAAAAAAATTACAATTACCACAACTGGATGAAATGAATGAACAGACAGCTAAATCTAGCTGGGGAAGGAAATTCCATTACCTTGATCCAACAGAAATAGAGTACAGTGCTTTGTATACTGTTTACACTGCCAGCTGGTGTGGAGCACAACAGATCTAGCTAGTTGGTAGATTACATCTCTCAACGTTGTGAGTATTCATAGATTAATTCTGTGAGATTCACAATTATTCTACCTAAAATACGTTTAGTGGACAGTAATGTACAGCCAGAAAGACAATCAGAAAGAGACGCGATCTCTGAGGTAACTATAAGTGTTGGTTAGTGTTGTGAACGGACAACTCTTGGCAAGGAAAAGCAATTATCTCGATATGGCAATAAGTTTCGATTGTCACAGTAGCCTTCGTACAAATTGCATGATTCAAGGCCACGGAAGGACTTCGCCCCCTTTACTGAGCGCCCCTTAGTCACCAGTACAGCGTCGCTAGCGTTGTTATGCTGCGAGTTCTGAGCTGTCCTCATTCGCCTGGGATCCGCTGTTCGTGCTGCTGTGACCTCGAAACATGTAATTTTGTGACGGCAACTTTCGAGATATCCAAAGATTGGGTTAAGAAGGCCACAGGTGACCATGACGAACTCCCTCTGTAGGGGCTGTTAGCAACCGAAGTGACCAGTGGCGAAAAAATGGGTTATTACGGGACCAGCAACTTGGGGCGGGTGGTACAGGGCTTTCTTCTCAGATTCTGTGAAGTCGCTGGGAGAAGCATACCAAACAGACAATTAATTACAGAATTTTTAGTTTACCAAGGAAGAGTTGGTAGGAAATGAAACTATGGTACGAATATTCAGGGCAAAAGCAGATTTATTGTCCAGTTCGCTTTTACAACGTTCAGCTGTAAATACGGCGAACATTCCACGGGTAATTTTATTGGCTGCAGCCCAGCCAATCATTCATTCCATAGGGATTCAACAGAGCAGCAAGAGGACGGCAACCCGGCAAACAGGAAGAAGGAAGGGGAGGGAACGAGAAGGAAGGATGCGCTTAAAATGTCAGGGCATGAACTCAACTGCACGCGGGGGTCAATAACAAGGTTAAAATCCAGTGTTGCTCAGAATTATTGAAACTGAACGAATTACTTCGACATAAAGCATCAGATGCTGACAGTGAAACAGCACAGGCGGTGTACGAGGTTACTCCTTTAGGTGACGCAACCAAATGCAAACCCAAAGGAAAGAGAGCACTTGGGAGACCTAGACTTAGATGGCGGGAAAATATTAAAATGTATCATATCATCTTAGCAGTTTTGGATGAAGCATACAAATTATGTAGTTCCTTATTTTGTCCACCGTGGGGTTACTGATACTTTCCTCAAGTCCAGACATTTTCAGCAACTTGTCCCACGCTGGAACTGAAACTGAGTCTCACACGATCGCAAATATTTATAACTGCACGGAATTTGCAATACAGAGGCGGGATGGGCAAAGAATATAGAATGTACAGGCGAGTGAGTGGACCACATAAGAGTTAATTAGTGTCAATGGCTATTGTATGATCAGTGTTATCCCACTACAGTCCACGACTATAATCTTGAGACTTGCAAGGAATGCAGGAAGTCCGAAGCGTTAAAGGCAGACGCTATCCTTCCTCCTTCACCCCACCTCCTCACCCCACAAGTCTCAAGATTACAGTCGTGGACTGTAATTATATATGGTAAACACTGAAACTAAAAAAAAACTGACTTGCAAATACTCTACTTGAAGTAAACCGTTGGTTTCAAATGTTATGTGTAACATCCATGAAATATAACATTCGATTCACACGAAAGAAACAGGTTTTGAAATAAATCACTTAGATGAAAAAGTACGAGGGTGAGTCAAATGAAAACCGTAAAACTGAGATAAAAATTCGAAATATCGCGCCATTGTCCTATAAGTTGGCAGACATGTTACCAATGCTATAAAGAGTATCCTATAGGTGGTAGTATAATGCAGACAAACATATCGCCATCACAGTGCCAATTTGAAAATGGCTGCTCCACTAGTTACGTGCACGAAAGAAGAACAACGTTCTGTAATTCGTTTTTTGATCAGTGAAGAATCTTGAAGAATCATCTTCGACCTGCAGTCAGATCAAAGCGACGTGGACTTTTGACTAGAGGTGTCCTTGACATGACAATGCTCGGCATAACAATTTCAACGAATAGAAACAAACCCAACTCGCCAAGTGAGGCTAAAAAGAGTCACAGAGCCAAAGCACGGTCGAACATGTAAGAATCGGCAATTACGCTGAAGACAAGCGGCGAATTCAGTTCGCCGTGCAGATGCGGCAACTTCTCCGACACTGCTGTTCAGCGTGACACTTGACTTTCAGGCGTATGGAAACGCTCAGTGGCTCGTAATGTACGTTCACTATAATAAAATGGTTTCCCAGCTGTGGTCCACGTACCCCTCGGAAATATTCAAAATGTTAGGTGGTTCACCAAAAAATGGGTTATGGCGAGTATCTTGTCTGATCACACCAGTTTGAAGTAAAGTCACAAAACGTTTAGACCATGGACACCGTCCGGTGCTGTAAACAGCAACATCATGCTTCCATCTTCAGGAAGGGAGGGGTAACGACGGTAACAACTTACCTCGACTTGCTTAGCATTTACGGCGGGCGACAGAACATCGCCACAGCGCTCCACCATCGTCCCAGACTCCACGATACAAACACGTCAGAAATTATGGAACTTCTCCAATCAGCTCCTACTAATTCTCTCTTTTCCCATTCATCAATTACCTCACTTCATTGTCAGAACTGTCAGCGGTATTCAAGACAAAGGTGTATTACTAATTACTATTCAGCGTCCTGACCACTGATAACAGATTTTCACTGTTTAATTTGCATGAACTACAATAAATTTGTTGTGACTAAACGCGAACATGAACATCGGAGTCATATCAAGAAAATCTGACATGTTATTTCCAGTACTAAGCGATCCAAGTTACGTGATCTGACCAAGATCTGACACCACACTGACAACGGAAGTGTGAAACGAGTTGAAAGGTAGAGAACACACCCGGGCCGTCACCCATGGCAACTCGCATGACCCTACAAACACTCCTGCCCTGATGGACACGCACGCGCATGTCACACCGGGTTATCTTCCGTAACCCACTCCCTGCTTACGCCAACGCACCTGGTCGTACGTTTTATGAATGGATGAACGGAAATGCCAAAGCGTGCTCGCAGTCGACTTAATTCCACCACCCTACTGCCTCTCTCGCATCACTGCTTCACAGAAACGATGTCCAGGAAAGTTTCAGGAAGCTAAGGCTTAACCATACAAGTTCGCAGGAAAAAAAATGCTTCACGGAAATTCTGCTCCGTCATGTACGAAGTAACATTGCGCCATATACATTCGCAAAAAGATTTTCTTTAGGTTGGCGTGCTCACTGAAGAAGTGACCCTTCTCCACGACGACGCCTACGTGAACACAGACGATGTCACAAAGTAAATCCTGGAACAGTTTCCGCTTGGAATGTATTGTCCTTCCTTCACAGAGTCCAGACTTTGCCGTCTACCTCTTGGACCACTGAAGAAGCAGTTCAAAGGAAAAAAACTTTTAACGTGATGACGAGATTAAAGATGAGGTGCGCTGGAGGGTGAAAGCACTGAGCAGGTGGTAAATCGCTGGGACAAATGACTCAATCGCTCCGAATTCTGCAGAACAGGGTGGTCCAAACTTTTTCTTTTGTCTCGGACCAAGCACAATTTTCCCGTTGGACCCAATGACTAAGAAATCCCTCCTGGCACTATTCTTAAAACTACTGACCAGTTGCTATAATCAGAAATGACGCATTACCATAGCATATGCTCAAATATAAGTTTTATCTTTATGCGAACTAATTACTTACTATAGAGTTTTCATATTATTTTAATTTACTCCTGCAACAGCTTATGGTCCGCGGGCCACTAGCTGCAACACATGATGTAAAGAAATAAAGTGTCAGTCCGTTAATAATTGTTGTGTTGAACACGTATGTCGAAGTAATACCCTCGGATGTTATTTGTTGAACATCAAGACGAAATAAAATACTGGCAACTAAAACTTCGGTAATGCAAACATTTCTTTGTATGATACATAACAATTTTTTTTAGATTAGCTGATGAAACTTAAGGTTCATAACAGCCTAGACGTTTCCAATTCTGGAAAAACGCAAAACCGGAGTCAGAAGACAGAACGTAGTTTCCTGATACTTTAACGCAGGACCGTAGAAGTCTCTTGGTGATAATAAAAAGAACCTGCCAACTTCAGAGGAAACGCTGCATATTTTAAGTCTGCAAAAGGTTAAGTAGACCTTGCCACCCTAAAACACATTAACATTTTCGCAGGAACACGGAAAAAACAGCCGTATCATCCAGACAAGTAAGAAGTCGAAAGCTGGTGCGCACGAATGAGGCAAAGAGGACATAAGAATTATATTACACCTGGGCCCATCCGGTGGACAGACCACGCGGACCTCGATTTTGGGCACATAACGAGTCCAGAATTAAAGGTCACGCCAGGGGCGGCTCTAGTTCAGGCTGGTTAACGACGCATTTCAACTCACAAGTTCTGCTGTGTTGACCAACAAACCACGAAAGTAAAGACACAAGACCGAAATCAACATTCGACGAATGGCATAATGTAAATTCCGCTGTGCTTTGTTTCAACAGCGTTATACATTTATACAGCGTCAAAACAGACGTAATGGTGACAAGGAATATTATGCAGCAAATATTATTAAAGGAGACACTATCTTGATTCATTGGAAGACTGAGGAAAACAGCAATAAACCTAGGAACAGGTCGATCTTCTCCTCAGTATCTCCCAAGCACAATTCCTGAGCTCAACTGCAGAATTAAAAAATAAATAAAAATCCCAGGTGTGTGGAATTTCTGCAAGGTCTGATATTAGATTCTGTAGGACTCTATTTTGAAAATGTCGTCATTAAATTCCAAATATTGACTAAATACGGCTACAAGAAAACTTCAGTACCAGTTCACATCATACATCTCCAATCAAAGGCAGACATGAAACGAAAAGAGACCGATTTCTAACACAAACACAGTGTCCTATTATCTGATTCGATAACGAAAATATTAGTTTTCCGATCAATACAACTGCGGTTCTTTGCTGAAATCAAGTTCTGTGCTTCACTGGGATCTAGATTACTAAAATGCAACTGTCTGAACGGAGATATGAGATTTTCACGCCAACTACTGATTATATACGTAAAACACTGCGCATTTTTCAACCACTATCCATTTTATATATTTAATATAGCATTGGTCAAGTTAACAAGTTCTGCAGTAATATATTAAAGTACGTTAAGTCTACTGTACGAGAGAGAGTTAAGTAAGTCCCTATAACGTATAAGGCCTCGAATGTCGCTACTAACAGGGCGAAAAACATCGTGCTTGTCTTATTTTACATCACAAATGTTTAAATGACTCACGTGTACAGTTTGTACACTTGTAGGAAGTCCACACAGATACGTTCGTGATCAGATTTTGTCAAAAGTCTTACTGAAAAGAAATGCCCTTATTCCGGTTCATGTCGGTCACATATAAAACCAACTTTACACGAAGATCCACTTTTAACTTGATACATATTCTCAATAACGGCGTATCGCATGAATCATGAAAAGAGTTTCCATAGCATAAGACAGGATCTCAATAAGATCTATACATGTTATTTAATAAGACACAAAATAAGTTTTCTGTCTGGACCCAGACAGCTTTGTGACTGCAATAAAAAGGGAAATGGCCTTTGAAAGCTATCGAAGGACATAACGACATGGAAGCAAGAATATGGCAGCAGAGGTGTGTTTTGTTAACGAAAAAATATAAATATTAACTGATACTGATAATTAAAATAATTTTATTGAAAAGACACTTAAAGGTACCGTGAATCAACATAGATATTATTCATTCAAGATTTTTTAATATTATGGGTTACGCGAATAGTGATATAACACGCTCGGAAAGTGTGTTCCATACCGGAATACACATAATACTATCCCCATGCGTTCTTTGCAACGTGCATTTAGAAGTATTAAATCCGCCTTGTCCGATAGTTCCCAATTTGGCCAACAGATCGCAGCACCTCAATGTCTACTTCACTGCTTTCCTCAAACGTTATTTTGTTATCACTGCTCGTATGATACTCATAAGTGCGATTTTTATGCAGTGTAAAATAACACAACCTCGAAATCAAATTTCATACAAATCCGACAAGTGGTTCTCGGGTTGAATCGACTGGAATGACGTAGGACGGGACGGACAGACACATTAAGCCCATAATGCGTTCTCACTATGCAATTCGTGCAAAGAACGCCCTGATGACGGAGGCAGTATGACCTCTGAAACGTTGGTTAACATCGACCAGACTACACAGCGCAACAACCCAGAAGACAGGAATCTTCAAAACAGAATACTGTCGAAGTAAAGGAGTACCAACTTCAGAGATGTCTCTGAAGCAGAGATATTATTTGCGGTTCACTACTGCCACGAACTCTATTGAGAAACGATGGTACTGCGTGATAGAAAGCTACAGGCGGCAGAAGCAAGACGAGAAATCGATACACTAAAAATTGTAACGGCACATTAAATTTATTATTGGCTGCACTGCGTAGTACGAAGCATCCTACGCAGTCTGGTAATTCAGTCGATTATTAAAATGTCTGTATACACTCAAAGTTGTTGCTAGCAACACGACTGTTGCTCAAAGCGCAAGAAATTTCCCGTCTTTAAGAAATCGTAAGGTAGAACAGGATCCACCGATCATGGCCG
>NW_019061977.1:1653-37060 GCF_000696155.1 Zootermopsis nevadensis
TGTCAGCAGCTCACTATATAAAATCAAATAATATGAAGAATAATGAGATGGATAGAATATGGAAGGAAACAGTAATGACTTAATTTGAGGCATTATTCCAGCATTTGCCTGGAGGGACTGACAAAATATACAAACACCTCAATTAGGACAGCAAATCTTCAGGTTAGTATTTGAAGCTGACACCTCCCAAAGTCAAAGCAGCATTACTATGACAATGGGCAAACTACTTGGTGCATAAGTGACTGTTATGGGTTGCTTGTTAACAGTTGCAATGGAAGCCTTGGCCACACTTGCTTAAAACATTTACCACAGCTTTCAATTCTGGATAGCAGTTCAAGTCCATCGTCAAATGCATTTTCAACAAATAGTACAATTGCTACAAATTTCCTAGA
This sequence comes from Zootermopsis nevadensis, assembly GCF_000696155.1. Next base: position 2,046 of record NW_019061977.1, read on the forward strand.
ATAGTGACAACACCACATGCTATATATATATATCAGTCTACTATACTGGAGACTGAATCTGGAAGACAACTGATTCCTATCTGTATATATTTTGTTAGTATTTCTCATTTGAAATATCTTGCGAAAAATAATGAAAAGTTATGCAGATGTATTATTTTTGTTCGATAATGAGCTCATCTCACAAACGAAGTGTGAGGTTATGACACTTCCTTCCCCTTCATACATAATTACCAGACAAACAAAGTACGAAATTTAACCAGTCATATGTATGAAATAACTTACGTTATATCAGGTTCAACAGAATGCATGATAGAAAATACTGTTAAAATTATATCACAAATCCACTCTCCCGTCAATCAAATCAACACAACTGCCACAAGAAACCGTTTGAACATGCGTTATTCACTTCAAATTCAAACGAGTTTCAGGACTTGATACTAGACGCCAGATTAATATGGCCATTACATTCTGCGACATCTCTTGCAGAAATCGCGTACTAACTAACTTGACGGCTTACCGAAACCGAAGGTTCATCACCGAATTAACCAAAGCAATTTACCGGACCCTGTCCTGGGCCAACAAAATCCAGTTTCCTTCAACTCCTATCTCCCATAGATCCCGCCTGACATTATCCTCCCATCTACATCTAGGTGTCCCCAGCGGTCTCTTCCCTTCAGGTTTCCCAACCAGTACCCAGTGCACACCTCTTGTCCCATCCATGCGCGCTACATGCCCAGCCCACCTCATTCTTCTCTACGTAATCACCCTGACAATACTGAGGGAGGAGTACAGATATTTAAGCTCATCATTATGCAATTTTCTCCACGCCCCATCGTCTTCCCTCTTAGGCCCAAATATCCTCCTCAACACCCTGTTCTCAAACACCTGCAATCTGTGTTCCTCCCTCTGAGTGAGAGACCATGTTTCGCACCCATACAAAACAACAGGCAAGATTATTGTTCTGTATACTTTAATTTTCAGGTTCTTAGAAATCAGACGGGAAGACAAAATATTTAGTTACCACCTAAACAATTCGTTTCTCATGCATTAACATTCTGTCACTACTGAAATGAATGTTTGTTTGTTTTTGTCCATGAAGTAATTTTATATACAAATTTTAAAAATTCTCTGGGTATTACAGACAGTGTAATTGTCCTTTACGTTGTAATTCAATGTGCAGACAATTACAGCCTAAATGACGAAACTACGTTAAAAACGAAAGGAAAAAGCGATTGGTGATGTATCTTTGCCTTGTATTGTAACCGACTCTGATCGAAAGTTGAGAGGATATTACGACCTCCGCATAACTTTCAAATCACCTCTGATATGTGAACCAATTCTCTGATAGCGTGATTGAGTTTAGAATCTTTTGTCTAATCTCTTCCATCTAAAAGCGTCCCAGTTCGACGCGTAAATGAACAGAACTGAAGGAAATTATAGATTAAATTTCTAATTAAAACCGTAAGTTAATTTATCGGGTTTACAATGTAGAAACTACATACAACACTCTGTGAGGTCTGTAATAATTCCATTTATGTCTCTACGTCTATAAATTCATAATGATTTTCGCAGTCTCAAATTGATTTAATTACCAACAAAGCGTTTTGGATTATATGAATATATTTCTGAACATAATTAATTCCTGCCAGCAAGCTACATCCTCAAACCTTTCATTAAATTGCAGACAAAGAAACGTTACATTAAACAATCTTCAGGGCTGACATTCCTACAAGACCTCCCTTCACGTAACCCGGGCGAATTATCGTATTGACACCAGTACAAGCAACTCTGAAGAACCAAAATTACCTCTCAGCTAATCTTAACGTTTCCGTCCTTCATCTCTTAAAGGGATTTCTCTGATTCATTAAATTTGTAATTTATCACTTCCATATATTAACACAATATGAAAGTTCGCAGATTACAACACTGGTTAGTTAGTTATTTAAACACGTTATACCAACCGCGGAAGTTGTTTAATATAGAATAATAATAAAGTAGAATCTGTGCTCCGGAAGGAAGTCAGCATGATGTGGTATTTGCTTGATTTAACCCCTTAAACCGAAGTGGTAACCATACATACCACCTCCTTCAATAATCAATAACCACAGAGTGTAGATTATTAATGTATTTCGTATGATTCTCACTTTAAAAATCAAAGAGGAGACAGGTAGTGATCCTACTAAACTAGCTCTGAGTAGCCCTCCACAGAATATTATCCATGGCAATGTACCCAAAGGACACCATTCAAGGCAAGGTTCTGGTTCCAGTTTGGGTAGTCTCTCTCTTGATGGTGTGCAAGAAGAACTGGTATCATCGCCACCTCTACTGAAGAGTCAAGACAGTTCAGAAATCAAGCTTGCTGATGGAAAGGTGAAAAGTGTCTTGTAATTTAAACCTAATGAATACATCATCTTTGGAAAGAAGAAAATAACTGTCTTATCCTTCAGTACTTAATTATTCAGTTTTAGGAACGTTTCAAGCTGTACTTCCGCTGCTCTGTACATCTGCAAGGTTTGATGCACAATCAGGCACAAACAGCTTAACATTTCTTTAAAAACTGTGTGCTTAAATGTTTGGTTCATAGGTGCTTAACCAGAAAGATGTAAAACAGCTCGAGAAACGTGAAGATTAATGGAGGCGGAAGTTACAAAAATTGGAAGAAGAATGGACCAAAAAGTTGGAAAAGAAAGATGAATGGAAAAAACCAATATTTAAAGAGTAGTATGCCATCTTACCAATGATATACAGTAGATTCCAGTTAATTGGGCCATCAGTCAATCGGGGCAGCTGTTTCTTTGGAACAAATCTTAAACAACAAACCATTTTAACTCTTTACATGGAACTTCACATTATTGCGGCAGTTGCATAATTGGGCCAAAGTGTTCTAGTAATGATGTGTCCCAATTAACCAGAATCCACTGTATCTCTGATCTTTATTCTCTTGAGAGTATAAAGAATATGCAATATTTGTAACTAATGAACTCCACAGATCAATATAAATTCTGATCACTGTAAAAACATAGAATATCACAATAGTTCCCTTGCCAAAACTTAGACCAATACCCAGAAACAGAATCCAACATTACTAAGAATGACACACATCACTTAAACTGTTGAGGTGGAGGACCAAATATACTGCCACTCTGCTTGCTTGCAGTTCTTGATGGAGCAAACCCCAGCATTTTCTGGATGTTCTGAAAATAGAACATAAACTTCAGTTTCTTTCCCTGCAGAAATCATAAAATTTGCTCAACAAAGAGACAATGATCTTACCAACATAAGAAATCCACATCAACACAAAACAACAGGATTTCTGTCTTGTTATTTGACCCTCAGGTGACAAAACCTTAAGTGGTCAGGTGAAACTTTTAACTTAATCTTTTGTATTATGTCAGTTGCATACTTAGAATGGTCCCCATTTGAAAATCCAAAGCTCACACAATGCTTCAGAATCAACCCTTTTCTCTTCAGTGGGAGATTTAATCAATTTTGAAAACAAACTGCAAAGCTTCACACGTGACAAAAATTTACCATGACTATTCTAAAAGTTCCATAATTTAATTTATTTTGTTATAATTTTAATTTAATATGCAAACATCAAAGGAATTGGCTAATGTTTATAGAGAGAATGGAAGCCAATAGAATTCCACAAAAAATGTATAAATACAAACCTAAAGGCAAATGAGGCAAAGGCCGCCCACAAAAACGTTGGTATGACTAATTTTAACTGCAGAGTACTGTATCCTATTTACTCGAACAGAAAATTCCTTGGAGATGGAACAATCTATAATAGGCAAAACCATGGAGATGATGATGAAAATTTTTACTTATTAATTTCCTTCCACTTGAAGAAAGTTCTCACAAACTAGCTACAGTCTCCATGGTACTCTTTAGGAATAGTTGGAATCCTTCATTTCACAATAACTAAAGTCATTCCAACTTGAAAAGATCCTGTTTAAGATGGTTTCCTAAGAAATTAAAATAACTGGGTTCCAAAACATCGCCATAAGAATAACGTATTTATATTCCACTTAAATGTTTCCCATGTAAAGATATTTCCCATATAAGAAGAGAAATTTTAAAGTCATGTACCAAACATTTCATCCATTTCATATGTATTTATTAGATTATGTTACGGACCACCGGATCAATAGCGAAGTGCAGAGTTCCACTCATGTGAATAACAACATCTAGTGCAGTGTCGCTTGAAATACTTTTGTTTAATACCCAATTCATTATTTATTTTTTAATCCATTTGATTAAATGAATTAATTTCCCTGATGCCACTGATGATGACCTCTTGAGGTTGAAACGCGTATGGCAATAGTGTGTTTTTATAGTGTTAACAGTCGTTTGTTTTGCTTATTTTATATACAGTACTGTGCGAATTAGTTTGGACAAGCGAAGGAACGCTAAGTCCAAGCCCTGCAATAGACACGCACAAGTTTAGACTTGCAGCAGAGCGATATCTGCAAGTCTAGAATTGTCTGTTGTGTTACTCTGGTATTATTTACACTTCCACTTTAGTCGGAATTGATATTTCATAGGCTGAGGACGTGTTTAAGTATTTCACAATTTTCATTGGAAACTTTTTTATTAAATACATCATGGACATCACGCCTCGTAAACGAGCTAAAATAATCACTTTAGGCAAAAACACTTCACTTACTGCTAGGCAGATAGCAAAAGCAGTTGGGGTCAGGAAATCCAGCGTTTCACGGATCATGAAGCTGCATAAGGAGACAGGGTCCGTGGACACGTCCCGTAAAGGACGTTGTGGAAGAAAAAGAAAAACCACCCCAAGAGATGTTAGTCTAATTCGAATAATTAGTATCATAAACCCGAAGAAGACCAGTGGAGACATCAAAAGGGAGATTGCGTCTCATGGGGTTAATATAGATGCTTCCACCGTACGTCGTGTCACCGCCCTTTCGTAGACGACTCGTCTTCTTCCTTTGGATGCCCCGGGATCAAACCCAGTAGCGTGCAGTTACAGCGCGAGATATAAATTTGGATATGTGGAAGGATATAAGGAATAATTGGTGTAGGATTTGTCGGAGAGCAAGATTCTCCGACTCTCAGGGATTATATGGGGACTGTGATAGTTGGAGCGGGATTTGCGACAAGTGGAATCTGCAATTACTCTGGTCGGAGGCAGCGTAATGATTCGGCTGTTGTACTTATACTTGCAATTTGAAGAATGAAGCAGAAACTGTCTGCTTGCCTTGACGAATCAAACTTTCTGAGCGCGCGCGAGAGCAAGAAGGGCAAGAAGAATGCACCAACGCGATCCCGCTTTAAATACCCCCGCAACGTAACTGTTCATAAATTTTGAAATGCATATCTAAGATGGATTGCACGAGGAAAACCAAAATGATAGAAAGTGTCATGAAGTGATGGAAATATGTGGAAAGCTAGTGGCATCAATGGTTGAGAGGGTGAAAGAAGTAATTAAATCGAAGGGGGGTCACATTCACTGTTAACTACACTATTAAACAAATAAATATTTTAGTTGTGTCTTTGTTACTGTATTTTCCTATTGTCCCAACTAATTAGCACAGTACTGTACATTCACATAAATGAGCATCTTGCCACGGATCAAATACTATGCAGAGTGTCCCAAAAAGATGTATACATAGCAGCAACTTTGGTGGCCACTTGTCAGTCAGTTTCTCACTGCTTTCAAAGTTAACAGATGTCATTTTAAACACCATGCTAGATTAGTTAAGTCACTAAATGCCAATGCTGACAATAAATTCTGAAGCTGGACCCAGTGTATTTTCCCATGCTGGCACACAGAACAGACCCTCATTCTCTGTCAGGAAGCAAAGTTTTCTCTGCCTAATATTTAAGCATCAAAAGACAACTCACCTTGGAACATTAGGAAAGTACGATTCAATACAAGAGAAACAACTTTATCCACAACCTCACAGAATCTTGTTGAAAGTGTGGGAATCATAAATAAAGCACACAGAAAAATAGTTGCAAATCCAATTTTTGAAGCATCAGTATCACGTACCTGACGAATAGACATGGTGCAAAGAATGTAAAGAAAGATAAAGGAACACTCAGTGTAGTCATCTCCAGATAAGTTTCGGTGTGACAAACCATGAATCCATGAGACTGGGACAAATGGCAACCTTGCAACTACTCTTCCATCAAATCTAAAATAAATAAAACCAAAACATAAAAACTGCAAATTAGAAATATGTCTGTAAACCCAATCTAAAACTGGAGAAAGTGTACAATGTTTTACCTCTTTAATCCTTCGTCTACAACATTACAGCCTCCACTTTTGTGTTAAGATCACAAAGCACTAATACCTTAATGTTATAGCCATGCCTTCCAAACCAAATGGTCAGCACTGCCCATCAAATTTTAATCACAATTTACAGACTATTATATAACTCACATGCTATTGAACATGCTCAATAAGGCTGTAAATGTAAAGCCTATGGTAAACATTGATTTCATCTTCACAAGTGAGAGATCACGATTGTTGTTCTTAAGTTTCTCTTCTTCACGCTCAATCTTCTTTTTATGTTGTTTGTCCAGAGAATCTCCATGAGCCTCTTTCCTCTTTTCCACTGCAAGGAGACACTGCATTTATACTGCAACTAGTAAAACTTTTAAGAATGATGGAAGATGGGAAGTAAGGCAGTCATTTCTCAGTTTATGTGCCCTGCATTCACTCTAGCCATGCCTCTCACAACCACTGCAAGTTTATAAACAAACTGCTTGCAGCCAATAATGCTTGTGGAGATGCTCCATCCTAAATAAATGATGAGTTTAGTCTCACTTACTTACTTAGACGACCTGTTCTTCAGTGCCTTGAGCATCTGTGGGTCCCAAACTTTGTTGGCTTTGATCTATTAAACAGTTGGTAGGACTCCTTGGACGAGTGATCAGCCTGTTGTAAGGCCTCTACCTGTACACAGGACAGCACAACACAGAAAGACGCGGACAAACATAAATGCCTTGAGTGGGATTCGAACCCATGGTCCCAGTGATCACGCGGCCACTGCGATGGCATGTTTAGTCTCACTGCACCATTCAAAGCATAATGATTAGTCGATGAAACACAAATGATTACTCATGATAAGCACAACACGAAAATAAGCTATTAGGATTTTCCCGATCTTTCCACATTCCCTTTTTGTGATGTCACCCAATGGCACAGCTACAATGAATTCAGTGCACAATGTACCTACACTAACACTGGTCTTTTATTATAACAACTCATACAACAAGTGGGTGGTTTATTCTATACCAGTATCTGTAGGCACCTGTGTCATAATCCACTCAAGGAAATATCTCAACAATCTCAACATTTGGTTTGACAGACCAAGTAATTCTGCAACACTGCAACCTGATTCAGGCACAGATTAGAATAAAAATAAACCATAAAAATACTTCATACTCATGCTATATACTACAAATATACTATTCATATTCTGCTTTATGCACAAACTTACACTTTTTGCTCTGCCTTTCAACTTCTGCCTTTAGTTTCTGAAACTTTTCAGTTCTGTAAACCATAAGCCATGTTAAGCCTGAAATCAAATATAATTATTTGCAACCGGGCATCTGAACAAAACAGTACACAAAAAGCGAGTCACATACAATAAATACAATTTCATCCATTACATTTATAATCTTGGATGCATTTATACAAATTTCCAGTATTATATAGTAGGTGAGTACGATTCAACTTCAGTATTGATGATACATAGAATAGAATAGAATTTATTTACATTCCATAGATCCTTCATAGGCCCAAATACAATAAATACAATTTCATCCATCACATTTATAATCTTGGATGCATTTATACAAATTTCCAGTATTATATAGTAGGTGAGTACGATTCAACTTCAGTATTGATGATACATAGAATAGAATAGAATTTATTTACATTCCATAGATCCTTCATAGGCCCAAATACAATAAATACAATTTCATCCATCACATTTATAATCTTGGATGCATTTATACAAATTTCCAGTATTATATAGTAGGTGAGTACGATTCAACTTCAGTATTGATGATACATAGAATAGAATAGAATTTATTTACATTCCATAGATCCTTCATAGGCCCAAATACAATAAATACAATTTCATCCATCACATTTATAATCTTGGATGCATTTATACAAATTTCCAGTATTATATAGTAGGTGAGTACGATTCAACTTCAGTATTGATGATACATAGAATAGAATAGAATTTATTTACATTCCATAGATCCTTCATAGGCCCAAACCAAGGATGTAGAACAGATCATAGCACAAATACAATACTCGTTTCTAGTACAAATATAAATACATATATATAACAACTATTTACAGATTTTTGGAACCACAGTATTACTGCAAAATAATTATGATGAGAAACCATCACCATTATTACTTACATGTATTTATAATAGTCGAGACTTTTTGGGTGATGTAAATTCTTCTGCTGAATAGAAGGCGTGAGATAGGAGATATTCTTTTAACACTGGCTTAAACATTTTTATATCGTGATTTAAACTTTTGATAGTAGGTCGATGATTATTGAATAATTTAATTCCAGTACAGTAAACTCCTTTTTGATATTTACTGAGGTTAGAATTTGGCATATGAGGGTTGTATCTGTATCTGTTTCTTATATTGTGGATATCTGAATTTGATTGAAATTTTTCCAATTATCCACTATAAATGATAATAGTGAGAGCAAGAATTCACTGGCTAATGAAAGAATATTAAACTTCTTAAATAATTCCCTACAAGAGGCTCTCCTTTTAGTGCTTGCCATTATTCAAATGATTTTTTTTTAATGTAAAATACTTTTATGCTGTCTGTTGAATTTAACCAGAAAATTATTCGATATGACATGGAATGGAAGTAAGCAAATAAACTAATTTTAAAGTTTCTGTCTCCATGAGTCCTGCAACTGCCCTCATAGCAAAACATGTGAGTTTAGTTTAGGGATAATGTATTGAATATGTGTTTTCCAGTTTAATTTGTTGTCAATTTGTAGGCCAACAAATTTAGTTGTTTCTATTTCCTTGATTATTTTATCATCATACCCTATATTTAGATTTACACAAGTTCTGCTGTTAGTACAAAATAACATGAAATTTGTTTTGTCAAAATTGAATGTGAGTTTATTGGCTTTAATCCATTTGTTTAAAGACATCATTTATGCAGTTTTGAAAACAGTCAATTTCTGGATGTGAAATGAAAATATTAGTATCATCAGCAAAGAGTATATAGGTTTAGATTGAGAGGTGATGTCTGGGGGCAGATCATTGACCTATATGCGAGAAAAAGCAGAGTACTGAAGTATTGAATCTTGAGGCACGCCATGTTTTACAACACCCCAATTTGAGTAGGTGCTATCATTTGAATCTGATGATTATATTTCTATTTGTTGCTTTCTGTCATGAAGGTATGATTTAAACCACTGACCAGCTATATTTCGAATGACCCATCTACAGCACTTTTTATTAATAACTTCACCAAAAAAATAAGAAATGATAATTTTGTAATATAACATAGGCGTAAATAATGGGTTATGTAGGTTACATTGAACAAAAAGGAACAGATTACAGTTCTGTGTGGAACGTCGCACAGCTGCGTCGAATGTTTGATTATGACCAACATTTCGGCAAACAATGAAGATGCCAACTTCAGTGTGGCTATCTAGTGGTGTCCAAACAATCGACGCTGCTCTCACAGCAAAACCGAAGTTACACATTGTACTCACCTTCCCCAAGAAGAGCAGTGCATATTGAAATAAATAAAATTAAAAGTGTGTCCGCCCACATACTTAATATTTCAGTATCTAACTCAAACTAAATTCGAGCCCTAACTAATTCTGTGTACTCCTTGATTGTATTCAACCACACCTGTTTCCTTCAATTCTACCAATACGATATTCTAAAACACAAAACTTACCTATGTCGGTAGAGTGAAATTGGGCGAGTTACTGAAAAAAGGAGGGAGCGGTCAGGTTTATTAATGGGAATCTATTTATCTGAAATCCATTACACAGCAATCTTGTTTGAAATGTTTCCCAATTTTAAATGCCTCATGTTCATCTAGGCAAATAAATTAGCTAAGGAATCAGTGGAGACCTTACCGCTGATGTAAGTCAGATTTATCTTTTTCCAAATAATTTATTAGAACACCAGAAATGGCTTGTTTCGATTTATTTCTGAATTGAACAACCTTTCAGATTATAAAACTTGAAGGTTTATTATAAATGCATTAAAGCAATCTGATGAAGTAAAGTCAGCAATTAATCTGTATTTAATTAATTTAATAGCCCTAAGAAATTTGTTATGTGGAATTATAATGGTATCTTCCATGAGCCTGAAGGAAAAATATCATCCACAAAATCATAGTGGGTACTTCACTTTCAGCATAAAATTGTTTTTAAACAAAACACTGACACACTTTATGTGCAAAATCTGCACATAATTTTTTCTAACATCAAAATGCAGAATGCCACATAATTTTTGGACTTACTGATTTTAAAAAAGGTGAAAATAGCAATCTAATATCACAACCCTAGTGCAAAACGTTAACACCAGTACGCTAAATTTATTTACATCAAAGAAGAGGGTTTTAAGTGAATAATGAATTGTAAAGGTGGCCACATTTAAGGAAGGAATGAGAGACATCACAAAATAATCTGCCATATTTGGTGTCTATTTGTACCCAGATCCTCATGAATATAAACCTGGACTGCTTATCAATTGATCACATTAGATAATTCACTAAAATAAAATAAAACTAAGGGCCCCCATACACACACAGTTTGGCCTCCCGTTCGGCCTGCACAGTTGAAGACTGAAAGGCAAAGCTGATGTGTGTGGTGCGGCCGGCCGGCCAATCGTTTGGACTGTTGGAAATCCATCAGTTCTGCCTGCAGGACGTAGCACTGACAGGCGGAACGCACGTGTGTGACGATACCGGCAGGCCAATCGCTCAGTTGCTGCTGCTGCTGTCTCGTGTTGTTCAATACTGTTTCGCGTTTGTGTGATGGCATCGTGGTCGAAGGAATTTGTACTCGAATTTATTGAAGAATTTCGTGGTCATCCTTCTATTTGGAAAGTCAAGAGCAAGGAATACCACAACCATGAGATGAAAGAGAGTGCTTATTCAATACTGACGGAAAAAGTTAAAACAATAGATCCCCAAGCTAACAAGGAAAATGTGTTGAAAAAGATCAACAACCTACGTAGCAGTTTCAGAAAGGAACGGAAGAAAGTATTGATGGCTAAGAAATCTGGAAGGCTGGAAGACTGTGACTGTGGCATGCAGCCTGCCGGTTTATCTGCGCGTGTATGGGGAAGGAAAGGAAGAGGACAAACTGTCAGTTTTACCTGTAAGGTCGATCGGAAGGCCAAACTGTGTGTTTATGGGGGCCCTAAGTGAATGTCATATTCCAGTCATTAGCACCCCTACTTTATATTTCAGAGGGCCTGATTTAAGAGTCTCACATTTAGGCAAGCTTAATTGAGACTAATAAATGTTTTATTACATTTTGACCTAAAATATGAAACCAGATTAAAAGAGAAAATCCTGTTTTGAAAAGTATATATTATCTCAAGTATGATTATTTGGTGACCCATAAATTGCATGTTAAGAACATAGTAAAGTTATAGACATATGTATTTAAATTTGCAAATTGTTAAACTAAAATTTATGTGAATAGTGACTAAAAACCTTAAACACTAATGTCTTCAATGTTTACATTAGTTTTTGAATATGAGCAACTATTTAATTACTGGGCATAAGAAGTAACAATTCAAAACATAAATTTGGGAGATAAATTAAACTTCCTGAAATGTTACTTCTCTGCATTACTGTATAACTTACCATGTGCTGAAATAATCAACAAATTCAAACGTTATAGAAATTTTTACAATGAAAGTTACAACTGAGAGTTAATTCCTAATATAAACACAAAATTAAAAACTTTGAAAAGAGTACTGGAACATGTAAACAGAACAAACAATCTAATGTTTTATTTTACATCAAATGAGACAACTTTTCCACAATACTGTATCAATAATGTTGCGAGACAAGTTTTTCTCTATATATAAAATATATTGCAACTGTGTAGCAACTACATATACTATTTGTAAACAGTTCAGCGATAAGATTTTAGATGTTTCTTGTTTCCCATTCTGGATAGGAAACTAGATACAAATTTTATAGTATGGATGTGTTTGCAAACACAAGACTGGTGATCACTAATCAAACAGCTTGTGGAAATTATCTGTGTGAACATGTCTTTTTGTATCAGTATATTTGCCTCCATTATTTATTTTTGCATTATGTCTTAACTGTGAGTTAATTCAGTTTTAGAGGAAACTGAGAAGTAAATTCAGTACATTTTATGGTGGTATACATTACCGCACCATTATCTTTTTAAAATAATCTGTCAAGATATAACCTCACTCAGTCACACTGCTTTACAAATTTCTTGTTCCCATTGGTAGGTATGGATATACAACACTGTTTGTCAGCTGTATTCTGTCTTGAAATGGTCTCTCAGCAGTACAGAAACAAAGTCACTGAACGATACAAATCAGTGTCATTTAACAAAGTCTGGACATACCTTTAAATACAACAGTTACATGTTGATGTCTGACACTGTTCAATACTACAATCATTTTCACAATATTTTAATCTAGAATTATTTATGTATATACTGTTAAAACAAGTCTTATAGCAGCAAATAAGTCCATAATTTTAAAACAAAGGCAAATAAAAAATAATATTAAAATTAATCTTGCATTTCCTGTATGCAAATTATATAACCCTATTTTGCACTTTTATAAGCAAATCCACCTTATGTTTTATGGTCATTTTCTCAAGAAGGGCTCATGATGTTAAAGAAATTATAAGACAAAATTCTGTCTCACTCAATTTGATACATTTTGTTCAAAACATTTTACCCCTAATAAACACAATGAAATAGTTTTAAACAAGAACTTCAGCTTTCAAGACAAGATACACCCTAGAATGGCCATTGTAGTTTATGATCAGGTTTAAACTTGAAATTATGAAGAAAAAATATAAAATTTCATGATCTTTGCTACACAGGGTTCAATGTAGAAAGGGTTTTCAATGGACACCTATTCAAGAAAGGTGTTCCTCAGGTTTACAGAATGGCAGTGATAACATGGTTCTCCTAACCTTAAAAGTCGAATGCCACATAATTTTGAAACAATTAACTTCAAGAAAAGAAGCACTTACCACAGCAAGGACCTTTTGTAAAGATTTTCTCAATGAAACTGAATGCACCATCTGTATATCTTGTGCCAATCATGATCTTCAGGGTTTTTATGCTGTGTGCCCTTCACGACCCAGAAAACTATGATAAAACAGCTTTACCACTATAAGGACCTCTCAATCTTATGAATTTATATGGCACATTACACAGCAGATGTAAAAGTATAACTAAGGAAGATGACTCCATGTCCATCACTGCTCTTTACCTGATTTATTGTTACTTTACTTACTTAACTACTGACATACTTCCGCCTTATATGAACATCAAAACTCCCCCTTACACTGCCATTTATTATGGATCAGCCAGTGCAACTGTGTATAGTATTTCTATCAAAAACATTCAAAGTGAAGGAGAGGGGCTTGGATAAACTCATGTTTTATAGCCATAAATCATACATAAATGGCAACATACAAAGCATGCATATTTTTCCTGTAGCAACAAAGTTATTAATATAGAATTCAATAGTAAAATTTAACAAATATAATGAACAACAAATACAGCAAGACAAGAATCCTTTACTTGAATTTCTTGCAACTTTATGTATAAAGTAGATGCTAGGTAATGGAACATCAACAAGAGCATGTCTTCAGATCAACAGTTTCCAATGCTTATTGGTTAAAGAAACATAGTTATACTCTATACATTCAATCTCTTACATCTCTCCTGTGAAACTACTGATAATAAAATGCTAGTTTATTTAAAGAATTTCTGTGTTCTACAATATATTTTGGTCCCTCTCTTTGGTAAGTCCTCCTTCCTTTCTCTACTGCCTGGTTTATGTATTTAATGTTGTATAGCCTGTTTAAGGATTAGTAAATAGAATCTAATGTGAAATACTTTAAACTATACTAACTATAACATAAGATCTATAATTCCAAATAAAACAATGATGACTCAAGGCAGCAGATATAACACATGAAGGGAGGAGGCATATGGCATGACTTCATAAACTTAGTTTACTATTGTCTTGAAAACAAGGTTCCCCACCGCTACCCCTTATTTAGTTCTGATTGTGTAATTAATACATTTAATATTATTATATAAGTCTACAATCCACAAATGGTCATGTTTTACATTTATAAACTTAGCTAAACTAATATATTTACCACTATGGCAGTGTAACAAAGTCCGATTATATCCTCTTTCATCTTAGTTTTTCACATATTCTGTCATAACTCAGTTTATTTCCATCTTGGACTCTGCCCTCATTGTCTTCTCTTTTGCATAAATGCATTTCCTAATCTCAAAACCAATAGCAGCTCCCATTGGTGGAGGAACAGCATTACCAATCTACAACAGACCAGTCAGTCACATTCATGCAGAGATATCAATAAAGTCATTAAAAACAGAATTCATGACAAAATATTGTAAAATCTATATTTAAATTCCTACTGTTCATATTATAACTAGATGAAACTACGAGGTCTGTCCAAAAAGTATCCGACTATATTTTTTTCCACGGTAAGTAATGGCGAAAGAGTGGGAAACTGAGCGTAGTGGGAGAAGGGACTTTCATGCGCATGCGTGATTTTTTGCTGCCTCGCAGCACCACCGGATGCATCTGTCACTGCCAGATAGCGAAGTGGTGTAACATGTTCGTTGCATTCTCGTTTCGCTCAAGATGACGGAACGCTTGGAGCAGCGATACTGCATCAAGTTTTGTCAGAAACTTGGGGATACCCAAGCGGAAACAATCCGCAAAATTCAGCAGGCTTTCGGCGATGATGCAATGGGGGCCACTCAAATTAAAGAGTGGTTCAACCGCTTTAAAGATGGCCGCATGTCGGCGGACAGTCACCAGCGTTCCGGGAGACCGTCAACGAGCCGAAATGCTGATGTCATTGACAAAGTGTGGACATTGATCATGGAGGACCATCGTTTGACCGTCCAGGAAATTGCTGATGTGGTTGGGATCAGCAGAGGTTCGGCAAACACGATTTTAACTGAGGATTTGGGCATGCGAAGAGTGGTGGCAAAATTTGTGCCCAAGCTGCTTTCGCCGGAGCAGCAACAACTCCACCTTGAGGTCATGCAGGACATTCTGAAGTGCGCCAAAAGGGATCCTGAGTCCCTGAAGACTGTGATCACTGGTGACGAGTCGTGGGTGTACGGATATGACCCAGAAACCAAGGTCCAGTCGTCACAATGGAAGCATCCAACATCCCCGAGGCCCAAAAAAGCATGACAATGTGAAGGTGATACAGACTGTTTTTTTTGATTACCGGGGTGTTGTGCATCATGAGTACGCACCAATTGGCCAAACTGTCAATAAGGAGTACTACCAAGAAATCCTCCGTCATCTTTGTGATGCAGTTTGGCGCAAGAGACCGGAGCTGTGGGACGCACGCAACTGGCAGTTGCATCATGACAATGCCCCAGCTCATTCATCACACCTGATCCAGGGTTTGCTGGCCAAGCACAGCATTCCACAGGTTCGCCAGGCTCCCTACTCTCCTGACATGGCTCCTTGTGATTTCTGGATGTTCCCAAGAATGAAGACACCACTAAAAGGCTCCTGTTTTTGACAGCCGCGAGGACATCATACAGAATGCAATGGTGCAGCAGCACACCATTCCAAAACAAACCTTCCAGAATTGCTTCCAGCGATGGAAGGACCGCTGGGCTAAGTGTGTGGAGTCACAAGGGGCATACTTTGAAGGGGATTAGGTATTGTAACCCCCAGATACAGAACTTTGTTTTCCCGGCCCAAGGTTAGACATTTTTTGGACAGACCTCATACATGTTTGAAGACGCCTGTGAAAACCTCAAATCCTACATAACTACATGGTTACTTGAACTGGATATCCCCCATTCAATAAAAGTTGAAATAACAAGACATGCTGTATTATAATTTTTTAAGTTCTAAAAAGTTATTCTACACATACACCTAGACTAGACCTGTTTACAACAGAAAAAGCTACCACCATCCATATCCCTCCAGACCAGCTACTTATCAGTCAATGATACATAAATCATGCTATATTATATAATAAATGATTTCATGAAGCAGAAAAGATGATAGTTATTCAAATGGTCAAGAAATTCCCATCCTCTATAGAACCCCAAGTTTCATTACTGTGTTCCTGAGTAAGAAGGACCCAGCCATACAAAGGTGGGGGTTAGACATTAAAAACAAATGTACAGAAAAAATAAAACAGATACAATCAAGAAATGTACAATGGATATCTGTAAAGATAACACAGATAATGGGACAAAATGTAAAGATAACACAGATAAAGGGACAAAATGAAATACAATAATTACATGAAATCAAGAATGGAACAGCAAGAACATTACTAACCTGGCGATGTTTGTCAAGAATAGTACCAAAGAAGCGGTACGTATCAGGGAATCCTTGTGACCGAGCACATTCACGCACACTCACAACTCGGGTTTGTTCTGGATGTAACACTCGACCCTGATGATAAAAACAGACTATAATGGCATGATATAACAGAAAGATTATATAATGGTCCTCTGGAAACAGGTAAAGACAAAG
Organism: Zootermopsis nevadensis; assembly: GCF_000696155.1. The sequence continues at coordinate 18,840 of NW_019061977.1, forward strand.
AACTTACACTCATTTCTTGGAAAATTTTGGCTTTGAATTTATGCAATGACCATACATTTGCTTAATTAAACTAAGAAATGCACTTTGCAAGTTTCTGCACATTTGGCCACAATATTAAGCCTTTGACAAGCAACATTTACATATCCTAAAACACTAGCAGAGTGAGTTTATTTCCTCTCACAATAAAACTCCTGTCACTTATGCAATTTTTGTTTAAAAGATTAAGAGACAAACTGAGCACTTAGTGTAACCAGTGATGCTGAATATATCAGTATCTTTATACTTATCAAAGGGTTAACATAATTTCTGACAAACTTGATGACGAAGGTCTGACATATATGAGTGGTAAGCTTCACAATCTGACCACAGAACCCTAGTGAAAGAACCCTTGTACCACTGGAGAGGAGACCGAGCTGGTATAGATGTGGCAGCAAAAATGAAAATACTAGGAATCAAACCTTGGTCATCCAGCCAAGTTTAAGACTTTAATATGATGTATATTATATGTATACTTTATATTCTGTACCAGTGGATGTTTGTCTTCATTCTGTGGGAGAGGGGCTTTAGGCCATTGTTGAGGACATCTGGTACAGACCAAAATACATTTTTCACTCAGCATAAATTCTCATAATACCAAATTTATTCAAAATCCATTCCACAGTTACTGATGAAAAACAAATACATGGGCAGAGGTTACTTCCCCATTATGCATTATGTATTATGGTCCAACTGGCCATGTCTCATAATAGCATACTACCTTGCTGTCAGGCCTGATGCCCATCCAGTCTCCTATGGACTGGACATCACAGACTTTTGCCCTGGAAGGTAAAGAAGTCATAGCATGGCAGAGTGAAGAATGCATGGATATTTACCTCTGCTCCACCCTTAAGCCTTCACAGCAAGGTGTTTAGGAGAGGGAAAACTTTATCCTCCAAAAAGCAGACACATATGAACATGTCAAAGATAGTAGGTGTTAAAAAATGTTTCCATAAATATGCAGTAAGACAAAGGTCATGACTTTCAAGCCTTGCCCAAGTGATATGGACACAGAAGGTCTGATCAAATATTAAACAACTGCACATATTCTAAAAAATTACCTGTTTCCCCATGGGCTCAGGGTTTGTCACTGTTGTACTGAAAAATCCATCCCACTCCAAGCGTCCGTACAACCCAGACCAATGGTTGTGTCTGTTGCCTGTGTGAGGGAGGCACCACGGGATCAGAGTGTTGTACTGCCTGTCCATTGGGTCGCATGCTTTTCCATTAGCACAGCCACACACCCCACGCAGTCCTCCTGTTGATGATTTGCCATTTTTTTTGTCATGATGCAGGTATTGCCTGAGAAAAAAAGAAGTACACATTGCAGAAACACACAGATTTTCATTAAACTTGTTGAAAGTGATTAGAAGTAATTAAGATGCCAATGAAAGAGACAGCCACACATAAAATGCAACTTGAAAGATAAAAGTATACATAATTATAATATGATAGAATATTAAATAAGAAATTGTGATTAATTCAGGACCCTAGTATTGTTAGATGAGTGAAATCGAGATTATGATGGATGAATATATGGAGGCAAAAAGATGATAAGACAAAGAACAATTATTATTAATCTCCTCTTCGAAAACTGAGATATGGAATGATAACATGATAATCTTAGGGAAGTAGGTAGTGAGGATGGGAGAGATCCAGAATGGTGTCTAATGGGAGGCTTAGGTATTAAGTGGTGTTAAACCTTCTGGAGCTTATACCAGAGTTAGTTGGTTAATGAGTTTTATATTATATGTAAATTTGTGTCTCACTTCAAGTGCAGAACAGTAATTATGTGTGTTTGAAAGAAAAGTTTCAATAAAGATATTTAGACTTAAGACTGACAAAGTAACAAATGATTTCAGAAAATTGCATAATGAGAAGCTTGAAATCCTTCAGATATTACTACTAGAAGAACTTAATTAGTTATCTGAATTACAAATAAACCATGTTCTAAATTATCCAGTAACAAAGAAACAAGGATTTAATGTGTATGTTGCAGCACCAACTTACAATTTTTTTGTGAATGTTCCATCACTTAACCTAACCACAATGTTTGGAAGATCACGCCAATCAGAACCGCAAGCTGTGGGTATGTGTGCTATTCGTGCCTCAATAATAGGGGCCATGTCTTTGCAGATGTGATCTCGTAGTATGGGCTGATACTGGTTCCCTCGGATCTTTAAAGAATAAAGTTTATAACATTAAAATTACACATATAAATAGTAAAAGAAGATAAGACCTTTATAAATTTCACAGTCAACAACCAATTTTAGGGTGCTCACCAAACGTTGAAAATGAGACATTGGTTCCCCACCATAGGGTATTTCGTCTCTTTTTTGTCCATTTTGTATCTCTGGAAGGTCAGACATTGCATCACGAACTGTGATGGTTCGGAAAGGTGCAGATGTCACCCAGTTGCAATTTGACAGAAACTAAAAGCATAGAAAATGAGTTAGAATAAAAATTATTTGCTATATTTCTTCAATTCATAAATATACACTGCATTCATCAATAATTGGACGAAAAATTAAATTATACTACAGGATAACATCCATGGTAATCAGCAAGAAGGGCCTAAGTCAAATGCAATTGCTGACTTCAGCCTTCCTTTCCCCAACACCAAAATATCTAAATGTGTTGATATTACTCAGCTGATGAAGAAATTCTCTATATGTTATGGTAACAAACTGCCCAACACTGGACCCTAATCACGTGCTAGTTGAGTCCAGTCCACACCCACACCTGAATCTATGCCCAGACTTTTGCAAATGGTCCCTTTCTTTCAGGTTACTAACTATAATTTCTCATCTCTTCATGCATGTCCCATCCATCTAATCCTTCTTGATATCTCTAATGTAACCTGGTGAACAGTAGAAATTATGAAGATCCTCATTATGTTATTTTATCCACACTCCTGTTATTTCTTCAATGTTTCATTTGTTGTACAACATAATCTATGTCCTTCCCTTACAGCTAAATTTCACGTCATCTTTCTGTTACTTAGGCTCCGCAAAAGAATCCATCCAAATGCAAAGCTGTTTGTGACATTTTACAACATGCTAGTTTTTATGGCAACGTGGTGTTAGATATTCCCTGACGCAGAGATACATCCCTTGATGGCCATCTGAAACTGCTTATACAACATATGCAGCTACCCTCCTACCCATACTCCTGACAGCCCAACAATATAAACAAATGAAAGAAAAAGTGACCACAGTTTAAACATGGTATCTCAGCTCCTGATTTTCAATCCTCTTTCCTTTTCAGGAAATGAAGTTCGACCTATTTCCATATCACCATTGCCTATGTTACTGTTGTATCTCAAACAGATGTCACCCTTAAGTGTGGAACTCACCAATTTCCAATGCAGTCATAGATTGATACAGAATATTAAACTATTACTAATGAAGTGACAAGAAGGTAATTTTTAGAAATAATGTATTTAAAAGCACAGTGAGCATATTTAAATTATATCTGATTAACAACATAAACAAATTATTTCTTTGTAACAGTGACCTAAAATGTAATGTTTACCTTCATGTCATCTACCATGACTGAGAGCTGACAGACTTTTGGGTTGAAAACATGTGTTGGCTCTGGGTAGTTGGGAAGAATTTCACCAGGAGCAGCAGCTAAAATGATGGCCCTTTGGAAGAACCAATGCAGAGATACCTTACTAGCTGTGCTTAAAGAAATTAAAATTGCCAACAAGGTGTCTGGTTATAAGCACATGGCCCTTTCACATTTGACAAAAAGACTATTGTTTTACAGGCTCATATTTAAAAAATAATTTAGTCTTCTAATATTGAATTTTAGTCTGGTAAAGCACATAAAAATTAATCAAAATGTCATCCTTTCATGATGTAAATGTAATACTTATTGTCCGCGAGGCACGAGAGTAGAAGTGGCCTTGTCAGCCGTTGCTTGTGTGGCAGGGGGAAAGTGGGTTCTGTGCATGCGCTGGTGATGTATTCCTTACCTAAGAACATTGTGCTATCAGTCAGTCAGTACATTAGCTCACGACGTACAGCCTGTATAAGCTGCGAGTGTTTTTCGGTCCGCTAGTAGCACAGAATTCTACCTCCACCTACCTCAAAGATGTCAGGTCTACTCTCGTGGCTTGCGGACAGTACTCATATTTACATTATGTTATATTATGTAGGTAAATATACTCTCATTAAAAATGACTACAGAGAATCAATTAATACACAGCTAAAATCACAACACTTCTTACATATTTAGTATAATATTTCTGTGACCATTTACAATGAAAATTTGCTAGAATGCCCAAAAATATTCAATCTAGCAGACAAAATATTTTTGCAAGCAATTACCATTTAGAACAAATTAAAACACAACCACGGAAAGCTTGACAGCCAGATATCTGCTGTTGCATACGATAATCAGATAACTGAACTCTTTCTTATCCTGCACATTGTTACAAATACCAAGGAACCAAAAAGTATGATATCTTTTAACAAAGTATAAGCACACTTTCATTAACTTTTAATTGTGAAAGTTTCAGTATGGACAAAGTATGATGTAACATTCAGATACTGCAATGGGCACTTACAGTAACTGTTCCTCCTGTTCTAACAGTTAAGATTACTGCAAACAATGCATTATATGAGTAAAAGTGGAAATGTTCATGCTTAAAGCATTTACCTGATACTACATTAAAAAACTGGCATCCCATAAAATATTAATCTCAAAAAATAAATAATATATTGAAAACTTTTTTTTTCCATTTATTGATAATTTAATGACACAAAAATGTTTATTTCAAATAAAATAAAATTTTTAATTGGACAGCTCAAATTAAATCTCTTACAAATGTCCATAAAACTGTAGTCTAAGAGTTAGTACATTCTTAGCGTAGCAAATACTTTAACTAAAATGTACCATATGTATTAACAGTGCCTGAAAAGTTAAAAAAAATTATTACAGTAAATTTCCCTCTTATAATGTCTGAATCACTGAATCTGTATAATGTTCAATAAATTAAGCATGCAGGCACACACAGTATCTCACCTCCTTCGTGTCTGAGGGACACCATAGTTTCCAGCCTGCAAGACACCAAACGTGCACTGATAGCCCATCCTCAGTAGACAACGAAGTGTCAGTTTCAATACCATACTACGTTTGAATGATACAAAGTTGCGAACATTCTCTAAAATGAAGAACCTTGGACGATAGAAGTCACAGTATGATAAGTATGACACGATCAAGGAATTCTGTGCATAAAAAACAAAAGAGATGCATATTATCAGCTTCCAAAACATACATGGAATACTTAATTTCATTAATAATTTATACAGCACAGAAAATAATAATCCTGATTGTTTTAAACTTTAAACATTTATAATTCTCAACTCCAGTCTCCCAGTATTCTGATTTTAGCCAGTGACAAATGTTAATTTCCAATACGAAACTTACTCATCAATCAATTTCCTGTATAGTTTTTGTAAGATAAAAACTTAAGTAAATTTTTAGGTACTTATGTAAACATATGCTGGCACTTATCAGTTTCATGCTGTTTTATTCAAAGGACATGCCTTCTCAAGTGAGGTTCCTCACCAATATAGACTCCCAGCATGTAGCCACAACTTACTTGTTTATGAAAAACAGAAAACTAAAAATTAATTCAATTTTGTCATTCCTGTGAAGAATTATGATTTTGGAGTATCATGCTAGGAGATTAAGGAAATTAAGTAACATATTTTTATAAAATACTGCACATTATACTTGCCTAAATTGTGAATGCATTATATTATTGATAAATGTTGACACATGAAAAATGTAATCCAAACCTTCATTTGTAAGTTGCTCAATAGGAAAGAAACCCATGTCCTAGAGATGGGTAAACAGATAACTTAATACTGGATAAATTAATTAGGTGTGACATACCTTGAAGAGGGAATACTGGCGTGAGTTAAATCTGTTCATTCCGCTGAATCCTTGACAGGGAGGCCCACCACACAGCAGTTCCACTTCACCTTTACAGGGTAAACATTGGCCCTTATCATTGGTTTTCTCTCCCTGGCAATAAATTTCATGTTCAATTAAACTTCCTAAGTTCCACAATCAATGTATTACTTCCTATTGCAAGATATATTTAAAACTCTGAAAAACAACTGCAGTCTGCAGGGTTATGATGCCATGCCCACCCAAAATAATGATGTAATAACCCAGAATATCACAACCCACATTTTCACCACTGTAAAAACTTGAAATATGTCAAACACAACTTTATAATAATTTTTTATTTGACCCAAAACATTTCATGTTCAAACAACTTTGGGGTTTGTGATAATGTTTCCTAATCAAGGTTCACTATACCTTCAACTGTTAAGTTCTAATAAAATTTATATTTTTAAATTTATCAAAAAATTCATTTTAGCATTGCATGAATATTATGTATTCCAGTGTACCCCTAGGTCTTGCAAATTGCCTCTTTCTTTCAGGTTTTACACTTTGAATTTATAGGCATTTCTAATCTATTCCATGTGTGGAACACCTTATCTTCAATGATCTGATCACCATTATGACTGGCAAATAGCACACATTATAAAGCTCCTCCTTATCTAATTTTCTACATCCTCATGTTGCGTTCTCTTTTGTCCATCTATAATCCTTAGAACTTTATTTTCAAATACCCTCAATGTATGCTCTTCCTTCACGGTAAAAGACCAAGTTTCACAACCATACAAATAAAAATAAAATTATAATTCTGTATAATTTAATTTTTAGGTTCCTAGATAGGAGGTGGAAAGATAACATATTTTGATCTTAATGGCAGCAAGCATTTCCCAAAGTATGTAGACTTCCATATCTCATCTTAAACAAAACAATATGGACATACACTTAGAGCTAACTTGAGTAACTGATTGCAGTCCTCTGTGAAAACTGTACATTCTGGATTATTCAGACGAAAAGCATGGGCTGCTGATTCTTCCTTCTCAATAGCCCAGCAGCTTTCAGCCACGCCAGACTGGCATAATCCTTCCGATAAACCTGCACATAAAATTTAAACTAAAAGATGTTTCATATAAACAAGTACTATTTATTTAAATTTTACATTCAGCAGCCATGACTGGTCAATACTGTTAAAGTCTGTAATTGCGTTAAATTTCATGAAATACAGGGTTTCAAGGGTTGGCTCCACTCCCATCTTCACATGAATGACCAGGTGTTGATCCTGACTACTGTCACTATTTTCTAAAGTAAAAAGAAATAAAATTGTGTCAGCATAATGACTGCTAATTATATAAAGATGGCAGTGCAGCCAATACAAGATCCATCTTTCACCTCAAGAGGAAACTTCTTCATAGTTCTATGCAATATATAAAACTGTCAAATAAGAGGACATACCACCACATCCAGCAAACACATCCAGAGACTGTAGCTTTGTGTGATTTTGGGGCCAATCCTCGATTTTCATCCCATTCTTCTTCTTCTTCTTCTCCTCTTCTGTTTCACTCCAAGTTTTCTTGCCTTTACCTTTGCCTTTGCCTTTCCCCTGAAATGATGTAGAAAAATAACTTCAAAGATACTGGACACGTTAATTAACTGAAAAGAAACAAGTGACTCAATGCAGCAGTGTCAGCAAGAATCTAATCACTGGGCTGTGCCACAAACACTGACTTCTCAATGCTGAGGTCTGGTTCAGACTCTTCTGGAGGTAAATGATATGAACAATAAAGTGACGAAACTGAACCACCCATTAATTCATTGTTGGTAGTGTCCAAAACAAACATGTTTGCAAGACAAAAACAAATATACATATATCTCTCAGTTGGCTGATGGAAAATACTCCACGCCACCTCACCTTGCCATACATGCCAATATTTGTAGCATGGAATGGTGGCTCCTCAAAGGTTTGCTTTATGCTGTTGTATGCCTGACAGAAATAAAACCTGTAGGGCCCATGGCTTGACCATTCAGCCATTGGAATATCCACATTCTCACTGAATACAACATGGCATTTTCCAACCACCTCACTGAAGTTCAATACACATTCTGTGGGCAATGAGAAATGTGATCAGTACTACTACTACTGGTATCAAATGAAAAAGCTACTTAAACATTCACAAAGTGCAACAAAACAAATCCCTTATAATTAGTTTTCAAGGAAATAAATAGTACTGAAAATAAAAGCATGTACCAAATAAATCTACCATTCTGGAGGAATGTTATGCCAAGTAGAGAATTCTGCTGGGCAGTCACTCAAAAAGAGACAGAATACTACTGACAAAAGTGCTAGCCACTAGGTATCAAACCTAAAAGTACAAATTACAAATGTTCTTCTTGCAAAATACTATGAACATAGAATGTTTCTTAAATAAAGATCATACAAAATTTCTCTATAAAAATTATGTGGAAACACTGTAACTCTTCCAAACTCCTAGAGACAACCCCTTCTCGATTTCATGACGGGGGAAGAAAAAATTATTGTGCCCAATAATTTGTATTATTACATGTCATACCTAGTGCACAGTTAAGCACAAAATAAAGCTTTACCCTTGCCTTTAAAATTTAAATTTAAATTCTTTTACACTTATTTTGTCCCTTTAGATAATCTGAACTCAATTCCATTCAGCTCACTACATGAAATGATTCTGATGCTGCACAATAATATAATTTTTCCACTTTCATAAAACATTACAAACGTTACACTGCAATCTTTCTAGAATAACACAATGAGACTAAAAATAAGATGTGTTCATTAAGTATTAATATGTTCACAATTCTGATTTCTAAAAGACTGACACCAGAAAATATATTTCAAATGTTGTGCATACACAATACAATGAAAATACTTGCCTTCTTCACTCCAATACAGCATATTGAGATCCATTTGCTGCCCCAAACAGGGCCCTCTGTGTGTGTTCTCTGGACGGTAGAATTTGTTGACACGAATCCAGATATCACGCGAAGGAACGAGATTATCATTAGTTTTTGCAAAGATTGTTTTGATGTGACCAACACAGAATGGTTCAGGTGTCTCCATATTTGAACCCCTCACATGGTCTGATGACTTACGATAGAACTCAGGATAAACATCTTCATCCACCTAACAAAAACCATAAATTAACATAACTCTTCCCAGCCTGGAGACTTGCTATTATGACCAAGGTTTTCTGTGGCTTTCCTCAGTCCCTCCAGGCAAATCCTGGATGGTACCTTAAATTCCCTTCCATACCCTTTCCAATTCATTATTAATTAATCATCCACCATTCTATCTTACAATCTCAGCTACTGACAGGACCACGAAATAAATCTCAGACAACAGAGATATAATAGTCTGATGTACAAATTTCAACATGACTATCTGCTTGGGCTTTAAAAGTCTAAACAAACACCAGAAAAGTATCTTCTGCAACCTCAGACAAGTTCCAAAGGATTAATATGTACATGCTAAACAGCCTACCACTGGTCCCCATCCTGAACCAGCTGAACCAGTCTGGAACCTTTAATCTTATTTCTTTAAAACCCATTTTAATATTATCCTCTTATCTATGCCAAGGTCCAACTATTCTCCTCAGCATCCTGTTATAAAATACTCTTACTCTGTATGAAATGTAAGGTTCTCACAGTAGTGAAGTTCAGATTATGGTCTTCTGGACTGACACCATGTAATCCTGTAGGTGGTTAACAGGGTACCTTGGAGAGAGAAGGTTAATTCAAAATGCTGATGAACACCTACAAGACTACAGTGTCACAACCCAGAAGACCACAGTATGACACCCCATTATATTATGGTCTCTTAGAGCAAGGAACCAAATTTCACATCCCTTTAAAACAAGTAGAATTAATGTTTTGTATATTTCTATTGAGAATATATTATCATGACAAACATACAAGTTTATAAATCTTTGCTTAATAAAAGAAGTTTCTTTCCTTTATATGAATGTTCCTGATATTAGAAGGCCATCTGAGTTTTATTTTATTTCCACTTTTGTTAACATCCCACCACACACACAGAGAGTGTGTGTGTGTGTGTGTGTGTGTGTACATATAGAACTATACAAGTGCGGATGACAAAAACTGCAAATGTTATAATAGCTATTATGCCAGAGACTTACTCATCCTGGTAACATATTTTTGTCACATTTTAAGAATGGTGAGAATACAGAATCTTTCACACTTCTCTTGAGCAGACAGAATGTTCGAGTACTACCTGCAGATCTGCAAAACAATGGCTTATAGAACTATACAGACCTTCTCATCTTTGCTTTTATCTTTTTTGGTTACAGCAGCAGTGCCTGAAGTCTTGAACTTGAATGATCCAGGTTGTAAGAACACTGATGTTCCAACACGGTACTCTTCACCCCTCAGCCGTACAACACCAAACAGCACCTAAATATGTAAGACAAGAAATTGCAACAAAAGACATATTTAATCCAAGTAATCTATGATGATCAAGTGCCATAAACACATTCAATGATTAGTTATAATTTAATGAGTAATTTTTTGTAGTGAAAGTATTACATAAACAAACAAAACTAATGGAATTTTAAACAGTGTATGATATACTGTGTTTAAAAAATGCTACTATAAATGTGGATTTCACAATTTTTGCTTGTTATCAAGTAACAGGATTAAACTCCTCACTGATGCCCTTATACCAAGTTTTGCAATGTATTAAAAAATAAACAGAATTGTAACATAATTTCTACATTACTATGAATTACAAAAACTGCACTGAAGCTTTAGGATGTATGGTATTCATGTTAACAAAAACTAGTACACAACACAAATCATGCAGCAGTTGACTATGATTTTTTAAATTAACACCATCTGTTGACAAACCAGTAGATTAAAATGTAACCAAAAGATAAACAACATGCTCCTTTAATTATGTAAACCCTACAGGAATGGGAAAGAAATGTGAAAAGATGGTAATTTATTATTAATGGCAAAATCATTTATGTTGCTTTCTAATATAACAATAATGGCTTAAATCATGTATTTATTTAAATCTACATTTATTCATAAATTTTGATGATGTACTATTAATGATGCTGTATCAACTTCTAAGGTCATTATTTTTTTAGAATGCACATTCTACTTTTTATATACAATACATGCCTATTCAATCTAAAAAGATGTAAACATTTTTGACTCTTAGAGCAGCAGGTGTGCAAAGTACAAATATCAGAACAAAGGCAAATGATGTGAATTGCGGCTTTACATATCTCACAGAAATTCTTCTGACATGCAGGGAAATGTGAAAGCTTTCATATACAGCCCTCGATGATGAACAGTAGTTAATGCCACAAATGAATGAACTACAAAAACCATTTAATGGACTATTACCTCATGATTCTCATTTGTAACTCCCAACTTTTCATAAATCTTTGGCCTCCGATATTGCTGCTGAAGACATGACCTCTCACATGATGCACAGAACCTGGATGATGGGAGTGAACAGAACAAATAAACCCATTAGTAAAGACAAAGGACCCATTATACCAAAGGAATCCTAATAAAGAGTTCCAAAATTTTAGGATTTATCTAATTTTTATTATGTGATTTGGTAGAGCGATGAGGTTGAGAGTATTGGATATGCAAGGAAACAGTGAGAAGGTAGCAAATCTATTGCATACATTCATTAAACAAGATGCAACACACAAAGGACAAAAACACAAATTCATTTTTACAAGATGACAAAAACCTCTGAAGTGGGTATGACAGGCTATAAATTCTATCAATGACAAGCATATTCACTGGTTTCACTACTCTTAGTTTTTATTATTTCCTCTTCCACAGTCAAAGAAAAACAGTGAATTCATATCAAATGTACAAGAATAATACTGTATTCAAGACAAATTCAGACTATATATCTAAAAACAATAATTTTTATAAGCAATACAAACCTGTATCTGAGCTCTTCGAGACAAGGCGGGTCAGCAGCCAAGTCCTCAAACCGGGCATGTATCCAGTCATATCTGAACAATGAATGTTAAAACCTTTATCAGAAGAGTCACTTTTCAGTCACTACAGCAAGCTGCAAGTCTAATTTAAAACTTCAATAAATGTCACTTAGGGCTACATGTGGTGCCCCATGTTAACGAATGATAGTGCAAATATATGTATATTAAGCACGTAACAGACACACATATTCCAATAAAATGGGTGTTTGATTCATGAAAGCACAAATTACATTAAGTGTAATAACATGTACTGAACCTTATAATCACAAACTAATAACAAAATGTGTATAAAAGCAAAATATCATGAAAAACAAAACAAAGTCAGATACTAACCAAATCCTACATATTTTTAGTACAAAACAGCAGTATTCTACCCTTCCCCTTCCTGAATTTCTGAACAATTACAGTACTTTACTAATACAGCAAACTGAAGAGTTTTAATAGTGTACTCAAAGCAGTACTAGCTTTCCAAATATGTCTGTTGAAATTTTGCATGCTGCTTTGATCTTAATATTTATTAATTGTTATAAAAAGCTATATTTCAAAGCTATAAATAATTTTCCTTGTATTTAATTAATATATGTAACACTGAGGAAATGTGTACAGTGTATCCGTAAAATAATGGTGGGGTAACAAACAGTCATAGTTTTGGAACAAAGCATCATAGAGACATGAAATAAACGTCAAAATAAAGAGAAACTCTCCAATTTTTCGATACGTAAACAGGTTCTAGCGCAAGCGCATGTACACTGTGTTACAAGGTCAATAGCCGCGTGAAGCTTGTTAGTCACCATGATTACGGTGCAAAGGAAGGTTCAATGTGTTTTGTAGCTTGCTAAGTTTGAGTCAGTTACACTTGTTAGGCGTGAATACCGTCATGTGTTTAATGAAGAACCACCATTGGGACAAATAACTCAGAGAAACGGGCAGCCTACTGAAGCAGTCACGTCCAGGACGACCATCAGTGTCCGACGACACCATTAAAGCGTAGCCCGAAGAAATCAGTGCGGAAGTGTTCTGTAGAGTTAGGCGTTTCAAAAACAACTGTTCACAACGTTTTAAAGAAACAACTACGCTTTACTGGTTATAAAATTCAGGTGTTACATAAAATTTATCCACAGGACAAAATTAAACGATTTGAATTTGCTACAGACATTCTAGATAGGTTAGATCATGATGGGGAATTTTTAGACAAGTTTATGTTCAGTGATGAGGCTACGTTTCATGTTTCGGGACAAGTCCATTGGCATAATGTTAGAATATGGGGTAATGAACCTCCATATGTGATTATGGAACATCAACGTGATAGCCCGAAAGTTAATGTGTGGTGCGCAGTTGGTTGAGACAGAGTTATTGACTTCCGGGATATGTTAGAAGGGTATGCATTGCCCAAAATACCGGAGAATTTCATTCTCCAGTTAGACGGAGCTCCTCCATATTTCGCCACATTCGTGTGGGATTACCTAAACCAAACATTTCCTCAGCGATGGGTCAGACGAGGAGGGTGGATAGCCTGGCCTCCATGCTCTCCAGATCTTACCCCTATGGATTTTTATTTGTGGGGTTATGTGAAGCAACAAGTGTTCTCTGTCCAAATAACAAATTTGGACCATTTGAAAGAACGGATCACTGAAGCTGTTTCATCTATCACACCGGATGTTCTCGGTCGTGTATGGCAAGAGCTTCAATATTGTCTTGATGTCTGCAGGGCAACTAAAGGAGCGCATATCGAAATCTACTGAACAGGTAAGATTCTTGGAGAATTTCTCTGTATTTCACGTTTATTTCATGTCTCTATCATTCTTTGTTCTAAAACTATGACTGTTTGTTACCCCACCATTATTTTACGGACACACTGTATGTAAAAGTTGTAGATCTTAATGAGATCTAAATTTTGTGTAGTGTACCAATTTTTTGTATGATACCACCACTCTTGAGATAAATATCATCCTATCCTAGTTTCAAGTAGAGTAGGGGCTGTATAGGATAAATATGGACCAAAACTGAAATCACCATGCAACCTTTGGCATTGACTCCCACTACCAAGTTTAATGAAATCCATGTACAGTGTCTGAAATAACACAAAGGCAGGTAGACTAACAGTCATGACCTCCATATCATGCAATCATCTTTTGAATTCTGTCTAAAGAATACATGAAAACTGGAAGTGTGAAAAGAAGGCATGCATAGAGAGGTGACATCCAGCTGACTTACTGTTTCTGAGTAAAGAATGTTTTGCCATCGTCTTCAACAGCATGTTCATGTTGCAACTCTACTCCTCCGAGCTCTGCCCAGTTGCTTGGAATGACTTTCTGGCTGACTATTGCCTTTCCTGTGATTGCTGACAGATCAAAGTCCTCACACTGGTCAATCACAAATAACTCAGCTGGATCTGATGTCTCTCCAAGAACTGTGTCAGATCCTCGGCTACACAAATTTAACACCATTCCATATAAGTAATCATACCTAATCTAATAATAATATAAGAAATACCAATGTAACTGGTGGTCGTGCACAATGGCCATACATTTCCTTTACTGTTACAGTTCCCAATAATAAGAATGACTCAGATCCTATGCTGGAAAATAAGAAATACAAAGCCATGTCATGAAGACCTCACAATCTTAGTACCTTACACACCTTTGTTAATACTGTTAAGACAGTGACCACGCACCCTTCTGAGGTGGGAACAACATGCATGTCATTAAAGTAGGATCTTCAAGTTTTGTGTGGCAAAATATCTTCGAAGAGATGATATAAAAACATTACTTATAAATTTTTATTTAGAATACACCACTGGGAAAATCTAAGAAAGTCAAGAGGGTCTGGAACTGAATGGAACGTATCAATTTGTCATTGACGTTCATTTTGTGAGTAAAACATAAATACCATAAAGAAAAACACAGAAACTGTACTGGATGGCAGAAAGAAAAATGGTGTAGATATAAATATAGAGAAAACTAGGTACATGTTCACATCTCATCACAAAAGGCAGGACAAAATTAAAATATTTGGGGAAGGTATTAAAAAATCAAAAACACATTCATGAAGAAAAATAGATTAAATTCAAGGAATACTTGCTATCATTCATTTCAGGAACTGTTATCCTCGTGTCCCTTATTAAAAATCCAAAGACTAAAATATGAAAAACTACAATTTTTACTTGTTGCTTACATGGTTGAAAAACTTGATCTCTCACCATAACAAAAACAATAGTGACCAAGTGTATTTACGAACAGGATGCTGAGGAGAATATTTGGAATGAACAGAGAGGAAGCAACAAGAGGTTGAAAAAATTATATAATATGGAGCTTCAAAATTTGTTCCTTACCAAACAATAGGGTAAAGAATGGGATACAATTCTTAATCTGTGTATGTCATACTGTGTTTGCAACTTTGGTTATGTCCATCCACATTTTCCAAATAACATAAACTGCATATACTAACTAATGTATTACATCCTATTGGTTACAACACTAGCAGCTGTCAAATGTCAATAATTATTTGGAACATGTCAACAAGGAGGCAAAAATGGCTGATAATCATTGGCATCACTTAAAATAAAAACCATATGAGTACATTATATGCAGTAGCAGTAGTAGTTTTATCACTTAGCCACTAGTCATAAAATATTGCACAAAAATATTGTTATTTAACATTATGTGGTTTACACTGGCAGTGAACAAATTATACAAAGCATGAGATTATTCATGAAATGTATATCAAAAGAAAGTATAGTACATAAAAGAAAGATGTTTACAAATAAAACACATGCTGTTCCCTATAATGTTCCACTTTGTGTCCACCACTGGTTGTATATGCAGTACCTAACAGATGGGCAATTAAACCCCGGGGCAGCTATACTGGACACAAAATATCTGCACGCTTTAGCTGTGTCACAGTAAGGGGAAAGGGAAGATGGAAGGGGGGAAGCAAGACACCTTATATGCTTCTCCTCCCTCCCAGTATCTTGCCTGGCTAACCACCAGCACATGTATTTGTAATGGCCAATGAAGCTCAGCAACATCTTGCCACAAGTATACATACATTTTATTTATATTGATCTTAAATAAGTACAATAAAATATGTCAAACTAAGAAAGAAGGAAAAGCTGTTGTTTGACAGCTCAATATTATGTTTAATAAATTGTTATATAAAATTACTTATTAAGATTTTTTGAATGTATGCATCTTACACTTTGACATTACATTGACTTTTAAATAATTTTAAGTACTATTTTTACGACTCTCGAAGAAATATCTTCAAGAGCTTGGAGACTGAAAGCTTTGGAAAGCATGGACTCAAGCTTGGGATAAAAATGTTATTAATAGGGTTGCACACTTCTAAATAAATACACATGTTCAATTTCTGCTATTTCATTAACTCTTACCTGAACCAATGGCCATGTCCACGCTTTGCACCAGTCCCGTCTTCAAACAAGTACATGACTCGGGCAATGAAGAGCGCCCTAGTAGGGTCAAGGGGTTCCACCATAATACAATCACCAGGCTTAATCTCCTCATCATTAACCATGACAGTGCTGGTGAAAAACACATAAATCTTAATTTGCACCAAGGCATGAAAACACTACAGTTGGTATATCTATTTTAGTTCTAGCAGCAGGAACAAACAATTGTTCACTTTTAGTTTTCAATGTGCTTAATGAGACCTACAACATACTGGTAGTTAACCTATGAAACAATCACTGAAAATCAACTGAAAATTATAAAACAATGACAAATACATAGAATTACATAAAAAATATTTTTTATTCAATCATGATCATCATAAAACAATTAACAATCACAATGCCATATATTTAAAAATATAGTTTAAGAACACATTGTTACGAACTTACTTGTAGTATTTACAGCTCCCATCATCCTTAACGAGACTTCCAGTCCATCTGATATAATGTTCAGCACTCCACGCTGAAGGGTTAACGAGACTTCCAGTCCATCTGATATCACGCTTCTCACGAATGCGAATACCTTTATGAGTATTAGCAAAGGTAACATCTGATGTTGCATTCTCTGACAATAAACAATAGTCTTCATTATCCTCAGGCTCTGAGTCATCTGCCTCCTGAATGGCCACATTAGGACATCTAACAACACAATCACAAATCTGTCTATGCTCATCTTTCAAAGTTGCACATATCATACATAAACTTGCAAAACAATGATTCAAAGACTCCATTATTCACGCAAACTTTCTGTGAAAACAATGTGCATTTAAGCACCAATGAATAAAAATCTTCTCACAAATTCATTCTGGCTGCTAATTTTCAAGGAGGCACATAAAGCCAGTGAAAACTTAATAGTTGTCTACACCTATTCACACACTGTATTCAATCAAATACAGCATATTGCTAATAAAGTAATCAATAAATTGTTCAAGTGACCTATCTTTAAACTAGTCTTTCTGTTGTGAGTGCATTATTCTGTTTACCCCTAGTGATATGGTGGTGATGATGTAGATGGTGGTACCTGGTATTGCATACATTCACAGAGTTTCAGTTTCATCAGCACTGATGGTTAGGGAAGGCATGTGAAATGTAAGTTTTCAATAAACTATGACAAAGGATATATAAAAGAAGGCTAATATCTTAGCTGATATCCTGAGAAGAACAGACAATAAAATAAGGATTGTAACAGGGAGAATACATATAGGAAGAACCACTACTTGGGACATTATGGGGAAACTATTATAAACAAGAAATACTGTACATTAAGAATGAACATTATAATGAGATTTCACTGTGTGATCCATCTTAAGCACACTATCCCCACTCCAATTAATATGAAAGTGAAATCAAGAAAGTTGTGATATAGCTCAAATGTGGTCATAAAAAATGTTCAAAATTTTTATGAGAAACCTCCTGTAGGCCAAGTCTTCGGATGGTCTTTGGGTTTTTAGAAAACAGGTTATGAGAATGTGAAATGGACTGCACTTGCTGAAGATGATCACATCCAATGATACTTAATTAACCCAATATTCATCTACAACTATGCCTAGAATACAGCCCAGCAGCTTTATGATTAAATTTAGATCTACTGTATTCCTTGTGTTAACTAATAAAAGATTTAGAACTTAAAATGAAGGAATAATTATCTACATAAGTATACTAATGATTCTGAAGAACATTTGATACCTGCGTTGAACACAACACTGTTTGCTGCGCCCTGTACCACCAAATTTGACCATGTCTTGGCACGACACACAAGTCCCACAATCTGGTAATTGGCA
>NW_019061992.1:0-13447 GCF_000696155.1 Zootermopsis nevadensis
CTTTCTGATCGCACCTCGTATGTCCAAAATATCTCCAGTTTCGGATAATAATTTCTGTCTCTGTTTTTAATGTTTCAAATTTGTTTTCCAAATTTGCCTCTCATTCTTTTCACAACCTTCCAGAATCTATGATTATTTTCCCTATAGTTTTCCTCTAACTCATTCCCAAAGTCTTCCCATGTTCTTGTTTTAGCTTCTCTTACATCCTTTTGACTTCATTTCTGTTTCCTATATATTGCTGATGGTCATCATCTAATTTTCTATGGGTATATTTCTTCCATGCTTGTTTCTTCCTTTTGACACATTCCTTAACTTCTTCCGTCCACCATCTTGTGCGTTTTGTTCCAGTATTTATTTTCTTTTTTCCACATACTTCTTCTGCCACTTGCAGTATACTACATTTTATCTTCTCCCAGCGTTTCTCTAGTTTCCACTCTTCTCTGTCTTCTAATTCTTCTTTAGTTAGTTCATTCATCTTTTCAATCATCTTATTTTTATATTCTTCTTGTTTATTAGTTTTTCGAAGATTCTCTGTACCTATTTTCTCGTATCTTTTGCCCCTGCATTTCCTTGAAGTCTTTCTGAAACATTTATCCCCTATAATTAGTCTATGGTCCGTATTTAGTTCTGCACCTCGAATAACCTTCATATCATGAAATATATATCTTAATTCCTTTCCATATATGTATAATAGTCAGTTATACTTCTAGCTTCTCACACCTTGACCCTCAAATGTGATTTTGTGTATGTTCTTATGGATATAGAAAGTATTTCCATTAATCAAGTTGTTGTGTATACAGAACTCAATAAGTCTTTTTGCATTTTCATTTCTTATCTTTTCTCCATTATATTTGCCTATAGCTCCATGTCCAGTTCTTACAACGTTTCCTACCCAGCTACTTAGGTCTCCCATTATCAAAATTTTTCTTCTGCTCTCTGCTATATCATTTGCAACTCTTTGGAGATCAGTAAAGAATTGATCTTTTTCTATTATATCTGCATCTTCGGTTGGTGCGTATACTTGTACTCTAGATACTTGTTGCTGCATTTCTAGATCCATTATCATAATTCTAGAGTTTATTGGGTTCCAGTTGCTGACCTTCTTATCTACCTCTTCATCCACTATAATCCACAATCCCTCCTTTGCACGACTTCCCATTTCCACTCCGGGGTACCTAAGTGTGAATCCTTTATCCAAAAGTACTTCTCCACCTCCTTTTTTCTTAACTTCACTAATTCCAAATATATTGCCAACTTTTCGTTTCGTTGGACATTCAGTAGGACTCCTTGGACGAGGGATCTTCCCATCACAAGGCCTCTACCTGTACACAGGACAGCACATCACAGAAAAATGCGGACAAACATCCATGGCTTGACTGGGATTCGAACCCATGGTCCCAGCGACCAATTGGCACAAAGCCAACGCCTCAGACCGCGTGGCCACTGTGGACTCTGTATAAGTAAATATAGGTTATAAGTCTAAAAAGTAGTCTGATGATTAACGTGGTGGTGATGAAATCGCTTCTGCTACCATTTACCATTTTAGTAGGTTTACCGTTATTAATACATAATGAGCTTTCATGAAGGTGATGGGGTCAATACATCCCTATGCCAGACAGCCCTGGTCATGTGAGGGAAATACCACTACCCAATTCAAAAGGACTCGAGTCATAGTGACATATCTTATGTCTGATGAGGCACAAATACTGTTGTGAAAATTAAATCTATTTAGGTTTTGTTTTCATCAGTTAAATATATTATCATTTGTGAGTAACTGATAATGTTGAATTTCCTTTGAATCTTTTGAGCATGGAATGATGTCGTAGTACTGGGAGTGCGATGTATTTAGTCTTTTGGCCTTGGTTTTTTGCAGTGCTGGTTCCGTATTGTAGCTCTCCCCATCGTTGCTGAATTGGCTGGGGACAATGAGCAAACTCTTAGTGTCACCTCAGAGGTGATTCTTAATGCTGTGGGCTCCAGAGATCCGAATGAACCACATGATGCTAGAGATCACCTCATTTTCTCCTGGTCCTGCACCCCAGAATCAGCAGACGTCTGCAAGGATATGTCTAAATTCACAGGTAAATTAGTTAAAATGCCAGGAGACCTAAGTTTGTTAATTTTGGAATAATGAAGGTATTGGTGGCTGTGTGGTAGTGGCAGTAATTCACTTCAAATTTTTTTATTTATCCCCCCCCCCCTGTCAATAGCCAAATGGCCAATTGCAGATACAGCACAGTACAAATAATAACAAGTACAACAGTAAATATTAAATAATTAAATCTTCTGCCAGAAGATTTGGTTTGTTCATCATTCAGCCACCTGACGCTTCTCGTAGCCTGACATGAAAGCAACAGCATTAACACAAAATTATAAAGAAGCATACAGATTATGGAGAGAGAGAGAGATGTAAATCCAAATTTGAAGACAAACACATGCATAATTAGTGATAAACCAGAAAAATTATATCTTAAAAGAATAAATAAAATTACAGACATTGAAATTGGTGAGATAAAGGAAAATCTGAAGACATCGTACGCAGGATAATACAGGCATACCTCAGAGATTTTGCGGGTTCGTTTCCTGACCATCGCAATAAAGCGAGTCACACGAATTTTTTTGGTTTCGCAGTGCATATAAAAGTTATGTTTACACTATACTGTAGTCTATTAAGTGTGCAATAGCATTATGTCTAAAAAAATGCGAGGATTAGTAAAATGTGACAGAAACACGAAGTGAGCACATGCTGTTGGAAAAATGGCGACGATAGACTTGCTCGACAGAGGTTTGCCACAAACCTTCAATTTGTAAAAAACGCAATATTTGCGAAGTGTAATAAAACGAGGTGTGCCTGTACAGAAACCCCTATAAGAACAGACGGATGCACGAACGAAGAACACTTAAAGAAAAAAGATAGAAAAGGAATGTGCTACCATCAGAAACCTGAGGCCTGGTTGGTGCTGATCGCCATTCGTTCAAGAGGAACAGCACCAAGAAATCCTGTGAAGAAAAAAAAAACAGTAATGATGATTTTAATTGTAACAAGCCGATGGAAACACCAACAGGTCCAAACTTTTTACTGTGCGGCCAGGGCATGATGCTGACCACTCACCCCCGCGTAGTGCCGAGGTCAAGAATTAGTTATACCGCCTCTCCCCCTAAGCGCTTATATGGCGTGTAGTGGGACAGCTGTACTCTTACTTTATTACTTTGCATGTTCTGTTATCAGTGGTTGTGTACCGTATTGTTTCAATTAGGATTGAACCATTATTGCTAATACATCAGTGATGGATCACAACTTTCTTGAATATATTTCCTGAATCACTGAGGTTGAACAGTAAAAAATATATAATTTTGAAGTTGTTCATCATACAAAACTGATCGTGTCTCTGCATAATTATGGTCTCAACAGAATCATATTCACAAGTCCGACTCTTTTTACTGACAATAGCAGAACATAAATATTTCATTGAGAATTTTATTTTTCACATTTGCCCAAATTGATTTCTGTGGGAGATTTCAGCTTCCTTTGACATAAACTGCAAAAGGAAATGCTAATCCACATGCCACGTCAGAAATTTTTATTTAACAGAAATAAGTTACGTTGGAAGTTTTAAACTGTGGCTGAATGTGTTAATGGTTCTTTTTTTTCCAGGAAATTATAAAAGTGTAAAAATTCAGTATTCACATGTATTAATTAATTTCAACTGGACTTCTTTTTAAATGTTTGTGATATCCCGAATAGCAAATATCTTGAAATCTTACCACCGTGTTGCTTGTTGGCATTTCACTGACATTAACATACTTAACTAAGTACATGGTACGAGTTTTAAATAACTATTACTGAGCCATTATGGGCTGATTTTCTTATAGGTCAACAAGAACTAACACTGAAGCCTGGTGTTGGGGTTTTCAATTTTACTGTGACAGTAAGTGTTGATGAAAGCAATCCCCGTACAGTTGGCGAATTTCCAAATAAAATATTACCTGCTTCAGGCACTGCCTCTAAAGTAGTGCATGTCATCGGGGGAAAAAACACCAAGCTCTCCATAGAGTGAGTGTACTGTTTTGACCTAAAATTCATTCCTAGATTATTTAAAGAATTCTGTATTGTGTGCAAGTTTATGTGACAATGTATTTATGAATGGGAAGTAAGAAAACAATTGTCTCTTCCATAATTTTTGTGTACACGGTGAGGAAATCTTTAAACGTCTTAATCGTGACGGCAGTTCCCTGACCAGCATTGAAAGCGGGTACTTTCAAAATACAGATCACATACATCACAACTGAGCTAATTTGTTTGGTCCTCAGTATTAACCGTGCTTGGTTTTGTTCTTTTTTCTTCTCTCTGTCCCCCCCCCCTTTTTACATTGTACGGGAGAATTTAAGAATGTTGTTGGCATCTTTTTAAATATCGTTCCACAGATTCATCATCACTCCTTTGACACTTTGTCTCACCCTCTTTTTTACACATATTCTTACTCTCCTCATCTGTTTCGATGGGTTGCTTCAGATGCTGATGAGGGGGATGTTTTATTTATGCTTCTGAAATTTTAATTTTTCACTTTTGTCATCTCTGCTTTTATCATTGCTGGCCTTTGTATGCTCGTCTGCCAGTCTTGAACTGGACCACTCCGTGTTTTGAATTTGCTTCACTACTTTGCATGATGTGACAGTGTCATCTTTTGTCTTCTGCGATTATTATTTTGTTAGTAATTATATATGAGTTTTTTGGGTATTAAAGTAATGCATAAAATTATATGATTCTTGGTAATCAATTTTCTTGGTACGATTTGAGATTTTCACTGCATTGAGTCTGAAGATGTCTGTCTTCTGGGTTGTTGTACTGTGTAGTCTGGTAGGAGTTTACCAATATTTCACGTTTTAGAGTCCTTGCTGCAAGGACCTTCGAAACGTCGGTGTACTTATACCAGACTAGACGGCGTAACAACCCAGAAGACAGAAATCTTCAGACTCACCGCCGTGAAAATCTCAAATCCTCAGGCAGGTTATCAGCTATAGTAAATGTTTTCCTTAGTCACGTTCTTCAGTCTGTCAAGACCAATATCTGAATTGTCCTTTCGAGTAAGCCATGATTCTTCATCCATATCTAAATCCATGCCTGCGCACAATTCGTGTTGTCGTTTCATTTAATTGAAACGCTAAAGATGAAGTAACATCGTTCAGCAACGATTAATTGATAGGCCTGCTTTATTTATTTAATGATTCTTACCAGCTATCTAGTTTGTACAGTATCAAGTGGTACGGTGATTATGAATAGCAAATAAGAAACAATGAACGTCGAATGAAGCGACCGTGGCTTATTTTAAAGTAGTACTCCATAATTTGCCTGAAGACTGTATTAGAGCAACGAGAATCATCAGTCAACTTATAATCACTAAAATATGAACTGTTTTTTTTTTAAAATTATAAGTTTGTTAACAAAATATTTTGCATCCGCGGCCTGAAAATTAAGTAGAATTCTTGATTTCTGTATCGTCTGGTAACTTACTCCATGGAACAGAGAACTTTTCGAGAAGGTAACAGTACACTCAGGTGGTCAAAAAATTTCCTGCCTTTTACGAAACACGAGTGTTCATTGCCATGTTCACAAGAGCCCTCCAACAGTCAATGTCCTTGACCGTATCTATCCAGTCCACGTCCTCAATATTTCCCTAGCATCCTTTATAATATTATCATCCAATCTACGTCTAGGTTGAGTGTAGCTCTGTCTTTACATAACCTAAAAATCGATAATTTTGTTATTCCGTCCGTCAGTATTTGACTTAAACAGTTGATACCACGTCGTTGAATAATCCATCATCTAATTTTTGCTCCTCCCTCGTTGCAAGAGCGCATCCCACAACACAGCAGACCGGTTGCTAGGCAGATCTCCCCTCGGACGGATATGTAAACCAGCGATCGTCGTCGCGACGGTGGAAGGAATCGAGACGGGAAGAGCAAAACTGTGTCGGTGTGACGTCACCCTCACCTCTTTCATAACCACACGAGGGTAAGACGTAAGATATCTGCAGTTCCACGCCTAAGTAACAGGACCGCAACATCTGCAGTCGTCCATTGATCATTCCCCCAGTTTTCGTTTTATTTGCGTTAGTGCAGAATTATGGCGTAAGAAACTTTGAAGATATGGTAAGCTTGGCATACTTGATAACTACAGAAGAAAATCAAAATTACATTTATGACGAAATTAACAACTGATTAAATTATAAAAATGTTTGCTACTACGCAGTTCAGAAACTTTCATACCATGTTCTTTGCACCTAATCCTGAACACGTAACAAATAATATTTTACCTGGTCCATAATTTGAATTTTTACACCATTTCTGGACTATCGAGCTGTTGTGTCGTATACAAAAGTTTCTGAGGGACTTTCTGTTTCTATTTTCAGGGTTAAAGATTCGAACCTGTTATTTATGCTGCAAATTTGAAATGTAAGAAGAAGGATTGAGTCAGTATAGAACCAAAGTTTTGATGTCAATAAATGAAGCCAGAATACAATCACGGAAGAAAATTACATGACGGGAGACTGATAATCTTCACCCTGAAGACGGAGACAGAATGTTCCTCCAAAATCTTGGTATAGCCAACATACTACTAGGCGCAACGTCTCAGAAGACAACCATCTATAAATCCTTGTCTGTTTACCATTCGTTTTCTTCTGTAAATCTCATTCGCCTAAGCCAGAGGTTCTCTGCTTCAAGTCGCTTCCGATATGAGGGTCATAGAATTCCGGGCCAAAGTCGCGAAAGAGACGACATAGTATGTGCAAATATTATTATGTTCAACCACATTTTTGTTGCATCTGTTGGATGCTGTACCACAATATTTCCATGTTATTGTATTCAGTTTGAAGCCATATTATGAAACAATTATTTCCGAACAACGCATTGTGAAAGATAAACATTTAGTTTCACAAGACGAAAGCTGTATCAACATTGAAACTGCATTTGAATTATAGCTTACAAAGAGATGCCTTCAATTACATGCTATTCGTTTATACAAACGATAATCGTTTTATGGAAATGTTTGTTCAAGGATTTTCAGTGATAACCGAGAGCCGATGAGGATAAATTTTAACTGTGGGAATTTGTCAATTTCTAACGTAGACTAGGGGTGTTCGAGAACAAATTTCTGAGGAGAATATTTGGACCCAAAAGGGAGGAAGTAGCAGGAATACCTGCATAATGAATGTCGTAACAGATATATCCAGCTTTTAATAACTGACGCTGACATCCAGGATGCCAAACTCCACTCATTCATCTTCGTCCAATGTCCGCCTTCCTGTTCTAGTCCTTAATTCAGTCTGGTTATTCGTACCAACTTCTTTCTGGCCAATCTTTTCATCTTTTTCTGTCGGTGACAAATTCATTGTTATTTCTGATAACACTATTAGAGTGGCGTGTTTTAAAGTTTGGGAGGATTGTATTTTGAGAGGATAATATTAAAATGTATCTTCGAGAAATAGGGCTTGAGGATGAGGACCCCAAATAGAGTCGTTAAAAACATGGTCGAATCACGGGTTTGTGTGAAGGTGAACATTCATAAAAACTGAAAATTTCTTAACTATTAAATATGTCTTTCAAATTGAGTTTTACTCCCACTATACTTCCTCAGCACGCCTAAAACATCATGTTGTAGAGGGACAGCTTTTACCATTTCGTAAATGTTATTATGTCCAATGCGTAGGCGAGCCATTATTTTAGACTATCTGGTCGCTCACGTAATGAAATAAGTGTCAGTTGAGTTGTGATGTCTAACGATGAGTGACAAGTACGACTCCCTCGTTTGTCGCAGAGCTGTTGTCTTGACAACCACGTAGTCTGTATACACAGATTTTAAGGAAATTGCATATTTTGCTTCCTTCCATAATGTCTTATTTACGCAGTTTGTTCTTGTTTTATGCAGGAGGGATCCTTGGCGAAGCTGCCCAAAATGTCAGCATTAGGAAGCGTCTGGACCTGGGAGACAAGGAGTGCACCTTTGATCCCAAGGAGGGATTCAGTTTTGTTAACCTCTTCAGCTTCCATTGTGACTATCCAGAGCAGCTTTCAGGTTTCCCACTTAAGTTTGAAGTCTATCAGACTCCGGACCCAAGCCACCCAGAGACAGGTGAGATAAGTTATCATGATACCTTAAAAGCATTCTTAAAACTTTGCATACCATGTAGTGTATTAGAATATAGAGTAAACAGAACCAACAACTATTGACCCTATAATAGACACTATTGCTATACGCGTTTCGACCTCAAGAGGTCATCACCGTGGGTTCTGGAGTTCACAGGTACAGACGCAACTATAGCTCGCAGAAACCAGCTACGGCCACTGCACAGCGGGATCAATAGGTAAGT
Organism: Zootermopsis nevadensis; assembly: GCF_000696155.1. The sequence continues at coordinate 8,370 of NW_019061992.1, forward strand.
GCAAGTTTTACTCCTGTGAATAGCAGCATCTAGTGCAGTGTCAAACATCTTGTCAAATACCTTTTCATTTTTAATTCTGAATCTAGTTTGAACCATTTGACTATATGTATTTCCCTGATGCCACTGACGATGACCTCTTGAGGTTAAAACGCGCATGGCAATAGTGTCTATTATAGTGTTAATAGTTGTTGCTTTTGTTTACTCTATATTTTAAAAGCTTTCATTATCTCTTCTTTCTCCTCCTCTCTTCTGTTTTATTTTCACACTTCTCTTATTCTCTTCATTTATTGTTTTCCTCTTATTCTTTTCTATCTTCCCTTGTCTCTTCTCTTTTCTTCTCTCTTCTCTTCTCATTTGTTGAACAAAGCACCAAAGTCAGTCTGACTGTAAACTTTCTATTCATCACCATTTCCAAATTACTCATACATGTTATATTCAGGTGCAGCCATTGTAACAGATGGAACATCATATACACATGAAATAATAACTTATCATTTTTTGACGTAAATACGTCTATAAGGAAGGGTCATTCGGCAAAAAACTGTAACGAAAAAGGAAAACGAAAAAGTGTAACAAGTGTACCTAGGGTACGTCATGTTTACTCGGAATTGTTGTTACCTAGGAAAAGTCATCTGTTTACTCGGCATTATTGTTACCTAGGAAACGTCATCTGTTTACTCAGCATTGTTGTTACCTAGGAAACGTTACATTACATTTCATTTCATCACATTACATTAAAATACATTACTTTACATTACATTCAGCTACCACAGACCCATCTTAAGCGTAACTAATTCAAGTTAAATAAGCAATGTCTTAATCAAACTTTACGCAATTGTAAAGCATGTATAAAGGAAATATTTAGAATAAAGCCAATATATAAACTTCCTTTCCGTATAGACGTATTTACGTCAAATTCTCCGGAACCGTGGTTCCAATGTCACTTTTTTTTCTTCAGAATTTGTAATGTCGGTAACAATAATGTACCAGCCCATAAACATGTCAGTAGCCATCACACGCTTGATATTAAACACGTAGAGAAATGTGATCAGTGACAAAATACTATCGCCATTTCATTCATTCTGAATGTTTTTTTTGTAATTGTTCCCGTGACGTCACAATGTCATTACACTGCGATACCATCGAATTTCATCGCCTGGGGTGAGGGGGGGTTGTGTCATTGCGTTAAGCGAAAAATAAACTGTCTATATGCGCATGTGTAATGCCATGATATCGATAGATCGAAAACGTAAGACTGTCGATTATAACCGTATTAAAAACTTAACTTGGTTCTAATTTAATCACAAATGTAATTTATTCCCTTGTAGTAGCCTTCAATAGGTTTAATAATCACCGTTATAAACAGGTATCTTATGTATTAATGCGTATTTATTTTTAAGTTCATATCGTGACGTCATATTTGTTTCCAGAAAAGTCGCCATTGTTAATGTATTTCCCCTAACATTAATCGAGGCATTTCGTGTCGTGGAACGTTATCGATTACCTGTTATTTTTGTTCTGCATCGCATTTGCTTGTTCATATTCTAACCACCTCTAAGATTGATAACATTTCTGTAATCCAGTCGCCAGTACGAGTAAAGGTCATGTTTTTTGTTATTTTTTTTTTGGAATAATTTTATACAACGCCTGGAAATTTCTCTTAGTTGTCTAAAGAGAACTGAAGTCGAAACATACCACGAAAAGTTGTTAGAACTTCAAATCGTACTTAAAAGTGACTGTGTTCTCGTAATGCGTGTGTTACTTCTAATTTAGTATGAATAAATGAGTTGATATTTGTATATTTAGGACTACAGATTCCCACTAACTTAATTCGTTATTTTTTTAAGGAAACACTCCCAATCGAATTATATTATTTAGATCTTCATATTTTTTTCCTTGACCAAAGTCTAAGAACTTAGAACCCGCCACACTGTCTTGTTGAAGGGTTTACTTATGAGTGAACCTGGCTTTAATGTTTCAGATCTATCAGGGATTTTATAATCTTCGAGTTGATTATTGGTTTTGTGTTGTATTGTTCTGTTCAACGATGACCACTACCTCATGCTTTTTGTGAGTTGTTGCACCAGAGACTATTTCTAGAAAACATGAAATAAAGAGTTGCAGTTAGTGTTATTTCATTGTTTATACTTTATGATAATAATACATTTTAGTTGGTAGTTATTTATTGATTTTCGCTTGTGTCAGGTTAAACCAATGGCGCAGTCTCCAGGAAACACTAACGTAACAAAAGTTTGCAAGGATCTGATTTCTGGAATAGGTGATGGGAAATCATTAGGAAACTACATCAAAGATGGAGACTTGTCTAGTAAGTAATCATATCTGAAAAGGTTTTCAAAAAGTCTTTTTAAGTTTTTTTAACATGTATGAAAATTTTGGTAATTCAGGCCAGAAATACAATAGTAACCAGGCAACTGACATCGTTGTACTGGAAATGTAATATGTTTCTTAAAATAATTGATACCTGCCTAATAAAATTGATATTTATTTTTAAATAGCTTTTACGTGAAGATCACATTTGGGCTTGTGTGTGTATAATTCTGTATTTGTAGGTACATGTGTAATTTAATATGTTTCATTATGTATTTATTATTCCAGTCTATACACAAACATATTTAAAATGTTGTTAAAATTTATATAACACTATAACATCTGTAGTATAAAATATTACAATAAGTTATATTATGTTATAATTATAGCGCTTTTCATCGTATTACCATGTTACATTTATTCGGCGCTTATTATTAACTGAACGACATGTTTCGATGCTATTATTGCATCATCTTCAGGTTTTTATCGTCATTTATATCTTTTAAAACTATTATATATTTCGATGCAACCCATTTATTGATTTATTGGTTTGTTTTGTAGATTTTTCAGTCTTCGTAATGTCTATAGTCAGATGTTCATTTTCTGTGAAATTAACGTCTAATTACTATTATGAAATGAGTTTGGAAATTGACATAGAAAATAAACACAAAGAAAATATATACATGTAAAAATATAAGAAAACATACCAATTTTGTGATGTGTGGTGTATCCTAAATCTGCTATCGGGTGATGACAATCTGTGACTGGGGTATGTATGTTGATGCTGGTTGTATATATAGGGAGAAAGTTGTTTTACGGGGTTGGGTCAATGAACTGTATTGTATTGAAGATGGGATTGTTTAGATGTATGTTGTTATCATTTAGTGCAATGTTTTGTTTGTGTGTACGTTGTATGTAATATTTTTATATTGTATCTCTGTGTCGTTTATTATGTACTATTCTTATAATGTCCATTGTTTGTTCGATTTTATTGTATGCATGTCCAGTGTTTAATATATGTTTTGCATATGCTGAGTTATCTGTGTTATGTTTAATAGCTGTTATGTGTTCTTTGTATCTTTGATTGAATGTACATCCTGTTTGGCCTATATAAGTTAATGGGCAATCTTTGCATTTTAACTTATATATGCCTGGTTGTTCATATTGGTTTTTTGTATCTAATTGTGGTTTTTGTTTTAAAATGTTTTTTATTGTATTATTGGTTCTAAATGCGACTTTTATATTATTTGTTTTAAATATTTTTGATATATATTTAGTTTCTTTACCTACGTATGTAAAGGTGGCCCATTTGTTTTGAATATTTTCGTTTTCATTATTATTTTCGTTTCTATTTTTTATTTTGTTTTTGGGTTTTAGTTCGTAATTATTATATCCGTTTTCTATTAGAATTTGTTTTATTATATTACATTCGATTTGCTTATTTTTTGTGGTTATAGGATATGTATTTTTTCTGTTTATTAAATAATTGATGGCCATTAGTTTATGTTCGTTGGGGTGGCATGAAGAAGCATGAATTATGGTACTTGTGTTTGTGGGTTTCCTGTATATTTTGAATTCAAAATTGTTAATGTTTCTTATTATGGTTAAATCTAAATAATTTAATTTATTATTTTGTTCTGTTTCTAAAGTAAATTGTATATTTTGGTTTATATTGTTAAATTCGTTTAGGACATTTTTTATATTTGTCTTTTTTGTGTCGAAAATCATGAGTATATCGTCTACGTATCTGCTGTAATATTTAATCTCGTTTTTGTTTAATATATTTACAATGTAATTATGTTCAAGATATTGTAAGAATATTTCAGATAGTATGCTTGATGTAGGTGCACCCATTGGTAATCCAGTGTCTTGTTTCCAGTATTCGTTGTTGAATTGGAAATAGTTTTGGTTAATGATGGTGTTCGTTATAGTCGTAATTTCGTTTATTAGATTTGTATTTATACTTTGTCCATCTAGAATACTATTTATAATATCTTGTAACATATTTGTGGGAATGTTAGTATACATATTATTTATATCAAATGAACAAATTTGTATATTTTTGTTATTATTAAAATTAAGTTTTTGAATTTCATTTATTACTGTAGTGGAATTCGTTATATTAAATGTGTTTAGTAAATTGCAATATTCTTTTAAGATGTTTGCTATTTTTATTGATATTTTATATGCTGGGGCGAATGTCCAATTTATTAATGGTCTAATGGAGTATGGATTCTTGTGCAGTTTTATTTGTCCTGTAATAATGGGTGAAGTAGCACTATGGTTATAATATTGTGTTTTAGGTGGATTAAAAATATTATTACATTTTTTGGTTATTTTTTGTATTTCTTTTTGATATTTTGGTGTTCGGTTTTGTGTTAATTGTGTGAATGAATTTTTGTTAATAAATTGAGTAATGTATTGTTGGTATTGTTCTGTGGATAGTATTATGATGGTTTTTCCTTTATCTGCTTGTGTAATTGTTAATTTATTTTGTTCTAGTTTTTGTTTGATACTTTTTATTGTTTTCCATTCATTGATATGTGTTTTATTGTATTGATTGTTCCTTTTGTTTTGTTTAATTAAATGTTCAATTTTGTTAGCTATTACATGTCGTATATGGTCTTGTTTTTGTATGGGAATTAAATTTATAGCGGTTTCTGCTTCTAGTGCTAAATTTGTGATCCATGTTTTTTGTTTGTGATGTAAGTTATATTTTAAACGATAAGATATTGTAGGTGCGTCATATT
>NW_019062012.1:0-18509 GCF_000696155.1 Zootermopsis nevadensis
CAAGGCTTGGGACAAGTGACTTCTTGCCTTGCCTTGTCTGCCCTGCCCTCCCCTGCCCTGTACTGCCTTTCCATGCCTTTCCTTGCCTTGACTTTCCTTGCCATACCCTGCCCTGCCGTGCCCTGCCTTGTCTTGCCTTGCCTGCCCTGCCCTGACCTCCCCTTCCTTGCCTTGCCTTGTCTTGCCCTGCCTTGCCTTGCTTTACCTTGCCTTGCCTTTCCCTCGGCTGCCCTGCCTGGCCCTGTTTTGCCTTGCCTTGCCCTGCCCTGTCCTGCCCTGCTCTGCGTTGACCTGCCTTGCCTTGCCTTTCCTTGCCTTGCTTTGCTTTGCCTTGCATTGCCATGCCTTGCCTTGCCCTGCCTGCCCTGCCCTGCCTTGCGTTGCCCTGATCTGCCTTGAATTGCCTTGCTGTGCCATGCCTTGCCTTGCCCTGCCCTGCCTTGCGTTGCCCTGATCTGCCTTGAATTGCCTTGCTGTGCCATGCCTTGCCTTGCCCTGCCCTGCCTTGCGTTGCCCTGCCTTGAATTGCCTTGCTGTGCCTTGCCTTTCCTTGCCCTGCATTGAATTGCGTTGCCTTGCCTTTCCTTGCCTTGCCCTGACTTGCAAGGCAAGGCAAGGCAAGGCCGAAATTTCCTGCTTATATACGCGTTTTGGACATTTCTCTTTCTTGCATAGAGTTTACATAATACAATCCTGCTCTAAACGGTGCTTCCTCTCCCGTAAAAACTGTTTCATTATTCCCTTCCAAATAGTGCGCTATACACAGACACACTTCCCTGGTAACAGCGTTTACAAAAGCTTATGTCGTTATCATATTGATGACGTTGTAAAACATGTGCAGACTAGCATGGACAATGGCTCATGATTGTCAAAATTCACGGCATTAAAGTTGGGTGAGGGGGGGGAAGGAACCGAAAATCAAATAGTACTGTTTGCTAAATAGATTCCAATGGCATAATATCCATGAGGAATTTCAATAACATCCGTCCACCAATTCCAAAGTTTTGAGATGACAGAAATTACTTCGTCAGGCTGACGGTAGATAGGAGTACATTCTCTGTGGCTGAAAGCCGTGAGACACAAGCCAAAGTTAAAGGTAAACACCGAAAAGCCACCGAAGAGGTAGTGTAAAACCGAAGCGGGCCAAATAACCGAACGAGAAACGGGATGATGCCAGCCATTAAAAAAAGCCTCAAATGGAGAATGTAACAACACCTCAGTTGGATTTGGAACTCGCGATCCTCACTTGACCTGCTAAATCTATAACTCAAACCACTCTTACCTCTAGCTTGGCCCCCCTCAGTCACGTGGTTAGTTTCCTCTTTGATATCAACAAAACCACAATCGAACACTTTATAACATGACTACTTCAAGACAATAGGCCCGCAAAATCTATCGTAATGTCTTGACTCGTAAATGTTGAAAAAGTTTGGCTATATAAGTTATTAGGATAGCATAAGCTTCTGGCACTCTTCCACTCTTTCTTGCACAGAGTGAGGTTATGTCTCTTTGGATATGATACTTTAGTGAATATGGAGAAGCAGTTTTTAGAATGACATTGACTGGAGAAAAAAAGGCACCACTGCCCACCCCAGATCACACGTGGACTGAGCTGGGCCCGATCACTGACCACTTCGGTATGAAGCCGTCAGTTAACCGTATGTATTAAAGTACGACGTTAATGCATTTATTAAAAGGAACGGATCCAGCCCACAGAAATCAGGTCAAACCTAATGAACTTCCAAAAGCATGTATGTAGCTTTTCCACGAAGTAATCATAGTAAGCCGAATTAACTTTGGGAAACGTCTAACTAAAGCGTATGTTATGGCGGATTGCCTCAAAACACTGAGACGAGATAAATCCGGTTTCCAATACAGTCAATAAAACAGCTGTAAGTTGTCTGTGAATGACATTTCGTCCATTCACGATGAACCTTTTTATATAATACTTCAGTGGCCGTTATCAACACATTCATTGTCAGGGTTTACAAATTCTGCAACAACCTGAAAGTTATTAAAATATTTAAATATTTAAAAATAACCGTCAATCACAACAAAATTAAAAGATTAAAATATCATATTATGTTCCCTATCGAGTACTCGATTTACATATGGAACTTACACAACATGTTTCGGCTATATGTAGCCATCTTCTGGTGTATTATATATAAACTTTTTACTGAATTACTTTTTACGATTTTAATGATTTTTCTTCTGATGTTTTGTCCTTTATATTGATTCACCATTCGTTGTAGTACCATTTGTTGTGGTATCCCAGGTTGCAAATATGTTAATTTCGTATTACGTATTGATGTCGAAGTTCGTATATGGACTGTGAAGTAAATGTCCATATACGAACTTCGACATCAATACATAATACGAAATTAACATATTTGCGACCTGGGATACTACAACAAATGGTACTACAACGAATGGTGAATCAATATAAAGGACAAAACATCAGAAGAAAAATCATTAAAATCGTAAAAAGTAATTCAGTAAAAAGTTTATATATAATACACCAGAAGATGGCTACATATAGCCGAAACATGTTGTGTAAGTTCCATATGTAAATCGAGTACTCGATAGGGAACATAATATGATATTTTAATCTTTTAATTTTATTGTGATTGACGGTTATTTTTAAATATTAAATATTTTAATACTATTAATTCACAATATGACGCATCTACAATACCTTATAAATAATATTTATGTTCCGGTCATAATAATATAACTGTTAATATTCACTATGACCCTGATCCTCATGATAACATGTTTATATCCACGGGTAAGTTTGGAAAATTCCTGAAAGTTGCTGGTTATTCATTGGCAGCCTCAAACACACAACCACTTGCCAGTTAGGGCTGAAGACGGGTTTCATACCTTCACAAGTCTTTTTAAAATGATGCTTAATCATACAAAACTGCGGTGTTTTGGGCCTAACGTGAGTACGTGCACAACTATTTCAAAACTGCAGTCCTCCTACGTCAGACTCGAAGTCACCGACGTGAACCATCGCACTTGTCATCTTCTTGTACTTCTAAAGAATTTTGAGGGCAGTCTCTTGAAATAAGCTGAATGCCTTAAAATGGGAAATGTACGTTTATCAAATCGCCTGAAGATGGAAGCAACGCTTTCCTCCGAAACATCACTAATTGCCTACAGTGTTACAACGCAGAAGACCAGCATCGACGCCAGAGAACATCAAATTTCCTTTGAACAGCGCAGGTGGGACCTAACGACTGAGACACTGGGGCAGTTCACCCCTGTAACTCAGGAGATCACTTTTCTTTGTATTGTTATTGTTAATTTCTATCGCTTTTGTCATTCCTACAGTCGAGTGTCCCGATTTCCCGGTTCATCCTAGTAGGCAGACCATCAAATAACCTCACGATGAAACATGAAACAGCATTCTTCGTATTCACGCTACAAAGGGGCACGTCTGTTGGGAGAGAGTACTGCGTCTCCAATCTGTTTTACCCTACATAAAATGGACTTTATTATTTTCCTGTTTTCTTGCACTAACAGAGGCATAAATAACATTACATCGCGAAATAAGTGCTGCTAACATTAGGGAAATTTTACAAGTATTTCTGCCATTAAGCAGCTTTTAGAAATAATTCTGATTTGTGTGATGAAGAGGCTGAAAGAAAAGGAGTAGGAGAGAACGGAGGCGTGGAAATGGGCGAGTGAAAGGAATAGAGGGAGAATGGATGAAGATGCCCCGAATTCATTCCTTCTTCCAGTAAATGTCTTTAACATTATGCAAAATTTATGTAAATACCTCTTAGATTTTAGAAAAGAGTTTTAATGAAATTTAGAAATACATAATTTTTCACAAATGAAAGTTTTTAACAAGAAGGATCTGAGGTTCTTAAGGATGGCTGTCTTCTGGGTTGTAGCACCGAGTACTCCGGCAGAAGTTCACCAGCATTTCAGACGTCGTTGCTTCCTCCTACACTCATAACCCTGATGTTGGAGGCAGCATGTACGCTGAATCATCAGTAAACGACTGAAAGACTGCGTGGCGCTGCAACCCAGAAGACAGCCGTCTTCATCGTCTTCAAATGGAGACTGTTTAACACAATCCACAACCTGGTATTCACGATGTGGCCCGTCAAAGCAGCCACTGCATTTGCCCCATTCACCAGTGCGCCACCTGAAACAAAGAGGGTGATTACATTCCAATCTTCTTGTCATTGCAATTATTTTCATGTGACTGTACCCTTTCAAAGCAAATAACATGTTACTTATTACCTTCTTAATCAAAACAATTTAGTGCAAATTCTGTCCTTAAATCTCTGTACGTGCAATAATCTGTAAAAATCACATTAACATCCACTGAATGTGCAAGGATGGAGCAGAAGGGAAAAACAAGAAAGATGGGAAGGTAATATGGATATGAATCTCAGATAAATATGGTGTAAAGGAAGCACAGAAGAGGCCCTTCAAGAGCCTTAGTCAATGGGTGATATATTGACCAGCTGAATCTCAAATTTTCGAAGAAGACCACACATCAGAAAATTCGTTTGGCTACTTGAACCAAAGAATATTCTGACGTCTTGTATGCCAAAGGCAAAGAGTAAATAATAATAATAATCCGTGGTGTAACAGCTTCAGAGCCAAAGCCGACTAGCTGGCTGCTGGCCTCACGTTCACATGCGTAATCAGAGGTGAACGATCATCCAACCAGATACAGGATGACGTGTGGTCAGCACGACAAACACCCAGCCATTGCTGGCTTTCCTGTCCGGATTACGCTACTCATTGTATCTCCCCAATTTCCTCACGATGCTGGGATGGCACCGATCCCATACACTGGTCGAAAGCTCACTAGAAGATTTCTTCTCCCCCGAGAATCAAACCAATGCACATTCCATATCGCCGGTCAGAAGCATGATGCCTCAGACCGCGTGGCTACGGCGCGGGACCAATGGCAAAGAGTGTCAGGAGAAAACATAATCATCTTGGACTTGTTCCTAGGCAATCACTTGTGGGCTTTTTAGTGAATTTATATTTTAGACAATCAGGCAAATGCGTTGAAGAATTTTCAACGTGATTCTACTTGATCTGTCTGGCCTTTCTAGAAACATCACTAATTTTATTTTCAAATATTTAACACGGGCCTATACACTTTCTTACATGTTCACTGTAGGCCTAAGGGAAATTTTTCAGAACAATCTGCACACAGTGTCAAGATGTATTATTCCTTTTTGTATCCCACATGATTATAACCAATTCACATTTTTAGAAAAGCAATTTTAATCGTCTCACTTCCAGCCTTTTCTTCACAATCAGTACGACAACAACGTACAAAGTCTCCTTCCCGATAACAGAAAAATGCTTTTGGTTGTTCTGAACGGAAGGATCACACTGATGAACAATTTAGAGAATTTTATTGAGCAAACACTCTTACTGATATTTTAACTTACCAGGCGTTCACTTGACGTCATCTTCGTTCTGGGCTTCACACCGCACTCCTGTGTTATTTACTTATCGCAAGCCTGAAAATGGAGCACATTTAGCATCATTATCGCTTTCTCAGGCTAAACCGTAAAATTCAACAACTATAACATCTTTCTAGATCTTTACCTCCATTCTCTGATAAATAATTCAGTTGTTGTGTTAAAAGACAAAATTTATGGGCGGAGGAACAAGCATGTCGGCTCAGAGCAACACGTCTGAAGTTTATTGACACGTCACAGAATAGCACACATACAGTGAGATCTTCTCCGAGCACCCAAGCAAACTGTGGGACAGCTACAGAAAACTCACACGTAAACTTGTAAATCAAGTTTTACGAAGGCACACGGGAAACTGAGATGAACAACGAAGATAATTTCCAGCATCTACCCTAATCACGGGAAGTTTTATTTTTGGTGAATTCTGGCTGCGAGTGTGTTGGTTCCCTAGCAGCCGGAATATCTACGGCCAGCCTGACAGCAGGAGCGTCCGACTCTTCCACCCGAGAGGTCCACCAATTTGCAAGATGCACAAAAATAATCTCACTGCATTATACTCCTCTATGTGACTGACAAATTCCATCATTCCGCAATGTAGTGCAGGCGTCAGACTGAATATCGGACTCACCTCGGTATTACACGGTCTGTGTCGGCGACGTTTCCCAAGACAATACTCCCCGTGGCCAGCAGTTCTGGGGTTGTCACATTTGCGTTCACTGGAAGATGTTCCACCACCACATTTCTTAGAACACTCGGACCACGAGCCCCACTCTCCCCACTGGCCATTAACGGCCTTCGCCCTCACACCGACATCAACGCATTCGCCCGAAAAGCACCACTGTAAATGCATTAAAGTTCCAGGTAATTTTGGCGACAAAATAAAAATTATGTCCGCTAAAGGTGCAATGTGACGGTTAAAATATCACTTTGTAATGATGAGTGTGTTACGTCACAGCATAAATCGATCCTTTGATCATCACGAGTATGGAGCACTGCTGGAATGACAATGACAGGGGAAGACCAAATATCACGCTAAGAAACTTGTCCCAGTGCCATTTGTATCTGCCACAAGTCCTGCATAGACTGGCAGCCTGTAACTTGGGGGGGGGGTCCAACAAACTTTCTGTATTTTTTCAGGTTATTCTGATTTCTCTTTAACTACATAATCTGATTTTTCAGTGCAAATGCTTAAAACTGCATTCCCCGATCATTTAAACACAAGTAGTCTGTCCACTCGAGTGTTTTTATTCCTGCTCTATTACAACAGAAAACGGGCTGGACGATTTGCGTTCGATCCCGGACGGAGGCAGAGGATTTTTCCTCTGGCCTCTGTGTCCAGACCGGCTCTGGGGCCCACCCAGCCTCCTGTCCAATGGGTACAGGGGTCCTTTCCCAGGGGTAAAGCGCGGCTGGGGCGTGATGCTGACCACTCTCACTCCATCTAGTGCCGAGGTCAAGAAAGAGTTGGAACTGTACCTGTACGACCTACGTGGCGTGTAGCGGGACAGCGATTACAACGGAAAAGATTTGCTTTCTTGAGGTGGAACTACAATCTACAGACTGCAATTTGAGCAATGCAACGTCAGTCTGGCAGACACGACTTCCGATACTTATTTTGTAATTTTCGCCATAAATTCTGGGATAAAAAGGTTCACCTTTACGTTCCATAAATAAAATGAAATACTTAATTCTATTTATACCTTGTTATCGCCGCAGCTGGTTCCATCGGCTGGTGGGCCGATAAAAGTACACTCCTGGGCACCGGCGGTCCTGCACGTCAGGTACTTGCAGTTTTTATCCTGTAAATGATGGTAAAATTTAATGTGAGGATGAAGGCAGCAGCAGATCACAGATCCAGCATCGTCCATTTCGAATAAGAGGCACGAGAGATATGTGCATTTGTGACTCTACGTAGTGACCATTAAAATCCTTGTTTGTCTTTTCATCTGTACGCAGTGGCAAAAAAATGGATGAACAAAATTTTATTAATTTAAATAAAAAACATACCAACACATAACATTTACCTATCCAGGTTGTACATGAAAAGCCATCTTTAATAAATAACCCTGGCACTCACGTTACAATCTAATGTTATGAACATCAATGCAGAATACGAATGCACTGCCCTGTCTGATAAGTTGCGCCTCTGAAGAGGAAGGAGAAATTCAAAATCAGGAAAAATCATAACGTCAAACGTTCAAATATAAACAGAAGTCACACAAACCGGGCCGTGGTCGCAAGGCTCCATAGGTCCAAAACTGTCGATACACTGCCACGCACGGTCATACAAAACGCCAGGAAGCATTTCAGGAAATTTGAAGTCGTGTTCTTGAGGTTCATTTAACAGACAAGTACCTAAGCCGCTCCTGCAAAAGATACTGGAATAAATATGTTCTTCTTGCAATTTCAGAAACTTTCAAAATTAAATATGACCAGGACGAGTAATGTGCAGCAGAATATACACAAGTTTCAAAATGTGTTACTAATATTTTGTACACATTTCTGAAAGCCTCCATGCATGCTACGGGCCACACCACCTTCTGCTTCTTGATTTGATTATCCTAATAATATTTGGTGACAAGTAGCTACAAATACAGATATATATATATATATATATAAATAAACCCACATTTCACCATTTTCGTTTACTTCAAATTGATAATGTTTCTAGGGCAATGTCGCACGCGTTACCAATGCAATTTGAAAACAAAAAAACAGCTCAATACGTGGTTTATTAGGGCATGACATACTCAAAAAATTCTGCTATGAATTTCTTGCTGCAAGTTGACCAACTCGCAGGCGAAACCTGAGACCACGGTGCCATAACATGGATATTGTAACCTTCTACTGCTCCCGGGCATTCTCCCGGTGGGGGGTTGTCATCTTCAGAGTCGTGGTCAGCACCCAACCTGTAACACACCGCAACGCACAGACGTAAACAAGGCAGATAGACAGGCATATTCATAGGGCATACCACAAATAAAGGTCTCTGTTAATGAGACGCACATATCGTACCTTGCGATTAAACAGTAGCGACAATACGACCACATGATTAGTATATAAAAGTCTCTTTATTCATCTGAATCAACGCTAACTTCATGGAGCAGAGTTCTCCAGAAGCCGATAGTAACTGAGCCAATCAAGGAATTTCTTAACTTTCACTGCCATGATTACAACAGATCAACACCGAACCCTATCCCAAGATAACTGAATGAAGGCTAAATGCGGCAGATCTTAACCCAATAAGATCAATATTTGATGTGACTCTTTCCTTGGATGTTACGCCTTAAAGCTCCTGTGAAACGTCTGTCAACTTCTACCAGACTACATCCGAGTCAAAGCAAGAACATCAAATCCCATCATTTTTAACATTATCCTCCCGTATACACCTGGTTTCCGAGTTGTACCTCCCCCTGAATTTTCCTGACCACAAAGTTTGAAAATATCTCATTTCTCACGTGTTAATGCTACGTCATATTACGCTGTAAAATTTCTGTTGTCTGTTATCAAAAAACATATATAATGAAAAACGGATATTGGCCACCAGAATATGTAGAAAGAAGAGAAGCGTTAGGAAGAAAGATCGACAGTATGATAGAAAACCATCGTAGAAATTAAAGTAGAAAATTTCATAAGGAGCTTAAAGAAGTAACACACGAATTTAGACCTAAAGCTGTAACTCGTCGAACAAGCTAAGACCCACACAGGGTTATAATGCTACAAGAAGAAGATATCAAAAACATAATGTTTATGAACTTACAAGTGGCCTATTTCATGTGCAATGATGGTACCAACAACTAAGCCTTTATCTTCGCAGATACAACAAGATTGGTTCGGACCGCAGGCGCCTGCAATATCAGCGAGACCCGAAGTTCCGCAGTCATCCGGTCCTAAGCACATGTCATGCCTAAAAATAAGGAATTACAGTCATAAGCATAGATTAGCATTTTTTTTAATTCAAGATTACAACTCGTTACTTCCAGTCACGCCTTAATGCTGCAAACTGGTTTCATCGACGTGGCCTTTCACCAGGGGTTTCCATACATTTCAGAAGTTCAGTCAAACTAAAACTTTCTTCTTGCTTTACCCATCGTCTAGGTGCTTTAAAAAAACACGATGCCTAAAACTAGACTTGAGACTAGCTTAATCGGGCGGCCAAATGATCAGGCATTTGTCCTCTTGTCACCAGAGGGCCAAGACAGAATCAACTGCCGAAATTTGCTGGCTGTTTAAAACTTCTAGAGACAGACAGACAGAAACCTTCAAATGTCAAAAACTTATCTGATTTCTTCTCATTGTCTAGAAAATTCATCCATGTGGTGCCAAATAATACACACAGCAGAGGTTTAAAAACTTCAATTTCTTTTCGGAAATACAGAACAAGCTTGAATTAATTCAAAACTGCTAAAATTATTGCATTTATTGAAAGCCGAATTTAATGACTGAGTGTCATTAGCAAGGAACAGACCGAGAACAATTGATCGTCTTTCAGTCCCCAGTTAATTCCGAGACAACAAAGAACATCTTGCACTCTCTAGTGGATACACACGTCAACAGATGTTAACAGAAATAAAGTTCTTGAAAGGAAATGGGAGACCCAACCTCTTTTGAGAGCCGAATCCCGCATTAAATTACGCTCACTTTTCCAGTGACTTGATAAGTTGACTGAGTTATTTACACAAAGTGCGTCTGAACCCCTTTTATTATTATCTTATTAGTCACATAAGAAAAACACTCACTTCGAAACAAGGACAGATATGTCATGATGGTTTGGATGCGTCGGCGCAAGATTCTTCCTTGTGCTCCATTTACAGAAACTTGTTAGAGTAGCGTCAGCGTCTGTGTTGATTGTAAGACCAACCTGCAATTATACGAAACTGTCTTGTTCGAAATGTTCGTGTTATTTTATTAACTTCAAGAGTCACATCGGCCTTTTAATAATAACATTAATACAAATGTTAACAAGCAACTTTCTTGCATTTGAACATAAAGTACAAATCCTGCGTGGCAAAACTTGATTAAACAAAGTCGAAATACTGATCTTTTATCTTTTATCCATCCTATAATATACGTCAATTAACTTTGAATTATTTTACTATAAATTATGTGATTCTTCAGTTGTTATTAAAATTACTTCCCGTCTTTAAACTTACCTCTTCATCTTCTTTCTCCAGATACATTAATCGAACCAACACCAAATCCATTGTCTGTCCCACAGTCTCGTCATGCAAGATATCAGAAGCCTGAAAGAAAATAATAACGACTGAAGAGGTAACGGAGAACAAATTCTAGGCGTACGCGATGAGAGGCTTCAATGTCCGTACTTCACGTCGGTAGTTTAAAACGACCAAATAAAGTGACGTTATTTCTACCCGGCAGAATGTCCTAAGTTTTCAATTCAATTATTTATTATTAGTGTGCTGTATCAACAGCCTGAAGGCCAATTACAGATACAGCACAGAGACGAGCACACGAACACAATTTTTTTTTTGTAGTGTTCTGTCTGACGACAGGTCCATATGAACAGGATCCTTCCATCCTTTTCTCGGACTGGGACCTGTTCATATACGTTCTTGGCAGATGATCCAGAAGTGGTTTGCCATTGCCTTCTTCTGTGTGTGAATGGAGTAATTGTTGGGATGCCACGGAGAAAAACTCCGTGTTGCCTAGATCACGGCCTTGCCCAACACAAGTTATAAATCCGGGCACCGCCGGGAAACGAAGTGGGTACCCGGGGTTAAAGCGCCAGGAGCTATGCAACTCCTGGTGACAAGTTTGTTTTGTTTACACCGTCTGAGAAGCGTCGAAGGAAAAACTAAAATGCGATGAGTCAGGAAGAGTGAAATGGTCATGAAGGGACTGACATCTCTATCAAAATATAAAACATTTACGATCGAGGACAAAAAACACGGGGAACATTGCGAACCTGACCTCAAATTCTCAATGACAAATGTATATTTAGGCAAGTAAATTCATCTACTCCGGGAACAACCCTCGCTGTTTGTTAGTCGTTGACCCTTGCTGCATGACAAGGCACGCACCACGCCCCCCGGCGGAGGAAGCAGCCATTAATTCAAATAGCAAGTGTTACGGCCTGGTACTCCGGGGGACATGGCCCTTTGATCCACTAATCACTCGACTCGGGCTTTGAGGTGGGCCTCAGATATTCAGTGGTAGTGCAGTACCTGCTTTAATCCTGTAGAGCTCTTGATCAAATCCACGACCTCCACAATGATGGCTGCAGGTGTGGATGGAATTCTCGGACCAGCAGTGTCCCTTCTTAATATGTTTGTAACAGATGCAGATTTTGACAAGGGATGGACCTTTAGCATGGGATTTCAGCGTTTCCGGGACAACCAAAGTATGAACACTAATAAAAGTGACTCAGCGATGTTAAAAAGCTGTGACAGGATCGCTTAATGGCCAGTACAAAGTATTTAAATGCGATGTAATCAAAAAATTAGTGTACGTCTGTACCCAGGGCAGCGCGATTGCATCTACAGAAACACGTGTCTGACGAGTGTGAGATTTATTTTTCAAAACTTTTATAAAAAGTTTGAAGTCGAAGCTCGTCTAAATATTACGTATTTAAGGATTCAGTCCGTACCGCGAAGTAAACACAGCTCTTTACCATTACGAAGATCAACTGGTTAACGCTGTTTAAGGAAATAATCGCTGTTTACAGAGGGAATCATACGAAACACACAAATACAAAATGAAGAGCTGTTGATTGTTGAAGCAGGTGGTAGTGTTCTTATTATTCAAGAATCTGTCACAAGAATGTCTTCGAACCCATGTTACTAAACTTTTAATGAGCTTTTACGTGATCTGTTGCTGAGAATTTTTCTGCATTCCCCACTCAATCCTGAAAGGTGATGAAATTCATATAACGATAAGAAGATTAGGATGAGAAGAATATGAGGTTCTGTGTCGCTGAAAATGTAAGATCTGGTTTCTTTAGCACTTCAGAACTTCAGATTTCATTAAATTTACACGAACCCTGGGATCTAGACGGATTTCTCGTCCGTACTTGCAGTAACACTTTGAACGCTCACCTCTCACTGTTCCCAATCAAATCGTTTCCGTGACTACCATCTTCTCTTAGAACTCAATTACAGAGTTCATCACATTTACTGACGGAGCTACGTTTGAACCGCCCTTAGACGTGTTAATCGAGGTATTTTCAACAGGGCAAGATAGTTTGAGACTGGAATAAAAATGTTTTTTGAGTATCTAAACAACGTGGAATTTCATTTATAGATTCCATACACGATCAAGTAACTCACAGTGTCTTGGCGAAGTAATTAGGAAGCTTTTAATGTAAAGTTGACAACGACATGGGATTTAGTTTAGCGGAATGGAAATCCGTGTTTGAAATGTTTCGTTTTTCCTAAGAACCTAGTCTTTATCTGGGCCCTTAACATCCCCTGCCCACTCACGTGAGGGTGTTTTAATTCGTTGGCCACCCCTGGCCTAAGCTAATGTAATGTGTTCATATGAATCATTATGCAGTGAAGATAGTGAAAGTGCCCACCATACAAACTTATATAACGCGTAATGTAATAGAAATTTGAAAATACTAGTCAAATTAAAGAGGGGTAACATTAAACTGTGACAGTACGGATTGGACTCGGATGCCCGAGGTTGTGGTCTCGCGTTTTCTTACCATGTTCGTGGCTGTGAGGAGGTATTGCTCGTAGTCGATGTCTTTCCGGACCTCAAGGAATTTCTTGTCAGCTACAAGCATCACTTCAATGTACTTGGTGTCGTCATCAACAGATCTCTTTCTATTAAAATCCATTCGCGTATCATCCCAGACGGAACGTTTACGGGCATTGTCTTTTTTTTGTTTGTACTCGTTTTTCAAACGATTTGCCCACGCGGTTTCCCAGTCGTCTGAAATCATGAAAAACTCACCATAATCATCATCGATTAACCGCTTGAGCTACGACTGGACCGACACCGGCCCAACTGACTACGTTTACAGAATTTGATGCGAAAAAGAGGAAAGCGTAAAAGGTGTAAAGATTTCTTAATAACTAACTGAAATCTTTATCAGTCAAAGTCCAGAGAACCACGTGAAATAGGCCTACATATTTTCCCATTTCAATTTGAAACTTCACACTCAGCACTTAAGAAACAGATTATTTTTCTGTAGAACAAGAGAAAATCTCTGAGCATAATCTTGTCACTGAGACAGAAAAAGAGAGAAAAGAAAAGAAATGTGTATCGTGAGTCTTTGGCAATTATGCCCGTGGAAGAGAAGGTGTCACAGAATACGCTTACTTCTTGTACCACACTTTCCTTTGCGATCGTGACTGGCGGATCTCTTGTAAACAAGATGTAAATGTTGACCATTGACTTCGGGTTCATGACCTTCAACGGGTTCGATGAGGTAAACATCCCTTTTGGTCCTGATGTGACCGACCTAGGACAAGAAGTGCCACGAGCAATGTGTCATTTCATTCCGCTTAAATATGCAAGCAGGAATTTAAAATGTCTCGCCTGTTATTTCTCTATGTAAACACTTAAAACACTCATGGGGTAACACAATCTTAAGCTGGAAGATTCTGTGACCCTGAGTGATCTCAGCCCCTGCAATGCGGAATGCAGGATGAATGTCCATAATCATGAACGTCCTCCTGTGGATCCGAACACCGATTACACCTTTGACCTGTGCAAATCAGTTATTCTATATTTGTTTCTGACTGACTTATAATTTAAGAAAAATTATGAAAATTAAATGGATCCATACTTTAACGTATTGAATTACAAGGGCAGCTGAATCAGTTGATAGGCTGAAATTATAAATGTCATTTTGCTTCAGTTTTACATTTTTAAAGAACACCACAGCACAAAAATAAGTGTTAGGAAATTAAGTTAATCTTCGTTTATACACCACAGCTCACCCTGACCACCATTTTCACTGACAAGACACTTTCGTCTGATAGTAGATATTACCACGCATAATTCATCATGTGCCATGCATATAAAACTATGCAACGTAACACAATGCCTTCTTTTCACTTACATCTAAGAACGAATGAAAAAATTATCTACAACAAATTCTAAACAAAAAAGCCGATTCGGTTTCAGGTGCAAGGCAAGTGTCACCCCAGCACCTGTCATTTTTAATCCGTAGTTTGAGTAATTTTAAATGGCAACTGAACCAACATTCAATGTGGATTCTGTAAAATTTGTACTTTAGACACGGCAATATATTTCTTTGAAATGAGCGAATTTGGACCAATGGAAGGAAAAAATGTGACTTACGTTCAAAACATCTGATAACGATAATTGGGCACAGCACTTTAAGGGTTAAGTCACCGGAAATTCAAACATGATCAAGTTTCCGGGTTTCGCCTCAGACACATCCGACTAGTACCTCGAGATCTGCAATGGCCGCTTCCTTCAGTATACCTTCAACTGATTTTTCATCAATTATCCAATTAATCGAAGCTGTCGAATTCGACCTACTGACAACGTCCTCAAACAAACCGGAAGTACACAATTCATGTTGGTACTTCTGAAGACACGACAGCGTCCTCAAACAAACCGGAAGTAAACAATTCATGTTGGTACTTCTGAAGACACAAAGTACCAACACCGCGAAAATGAGAGTTAAAACAGTTGACTCACGATTCCGTCGCAAGTAGAGAGCGCCACCCGTGACTCTGGTTGTCCCTTGATCCTCCCGGTGTAATGGCACTGCGAATCGTTCACAGATCGGATCTTGAGCCTGTTGAGATCACTCGCAGACCCTGACTGCCGAGTCTCCACAACGAATCCTGGCGAGATCAGACCGTGGTTCGGCCACAGCTCCACCACGTGGTCCTGTCCGTCCAGATTAATCCCATAATGCACTCTTTCGGAATCCGCACGTGCCTCCCGCTTCCTCCTTCTTACGTCCTGCTGGAAGAAACTCGGGAGAGAGTGCGAGACGAAGGAACCTTCAGGATCGACTCTCACCGGCACCAGCAGATCGTAATCACCGATTCCTTTCGTGTACCTGCCTGGTTCACAAAACAACAGGAATTCATTAATCACGCAACTGACGAACTCGGAAGTCTGAAGTCTCGCGTCTTTGTATTTGATATCAAAATTGTGTAATAAGTGATAGAAAATATGACAACATGTGAGCCCCGTGAATCCTTGCCGAAACGTCGGTTAACACCAATCGTTCGACACTGCGCCTACCTTCATGGGGCTTGTCTCTCCATCCACGGTCTGCGAATTTGAAGCCACACGAAGCACCAAACAACAGAAAAACGCACAAAGCTAATCGTAAGACCGCCATAGTCGATTTCTTTCTAACGAACGATTTACAAACTTCCCCTGAGTATCCGAGGCAACGCAGACAACAATACAGTACACAGTAAACAATCGACTGCGACTGTTACGAAATCAACAGGACTACCAGCCAACAATTGAAGTAAACACTTACGTGCATGTTTAATGACACTCATTTCTGTAAATAATGTTTTTTTTAAAATTACAAATATACGCCTATATTTCATCACAGGGTTTAAATAGGCCTATAAATAAATTTTTAAAAATAATAAAATTTTATAATTCGGTGAATGCAGCTTTGCGAATGTTTTTTTCCGATTCAAAAATGTGCGAATAGACTTTTTAAAATGCATGCTCCCATCTACAGACGAATGAATTGTGAGATGTACGATATATATTTATTTATTTATTTATATATTGCCACACGTCAACAAATATCACAATATATTCCCTCCGAAAACCCATCTGACGATATTAACCTTCGGATCAGAAGATTTAAGATTATTTCAGGCCTCGCCATAAATTCGCGCTCATATCATAGGTATAACGTTCAAGTACGACACGCTTCGACCTTATTCGGCCATCTTCAGGAGAACAACTTAAATCTTAACTAAACTACTACATCAGCATAAAGCATGGAGGCATTTCTAAAACTTAAAGTGGTGGGGCCTGGGCGTGGTGGCCCACGAGATGTCGGAATCCACGCCGATCGAAAAAAATATAAATATTAAGGACCTCATGACTTGTGCTCTACACCACAAATAGAAAGAAAAGGGTGGGATTGGCAGGGCATGTAGAGCGTGTGGGGGGGGGAGATGAGAAATGCTCGTAACATTTTGTTGAACGACACGGCCAAATAGACTGGAGGATAATATTAAAATGGACCTTAATTAAATATGGTTGGAGGCTTTGGATTCGATTCATCTGAACCCCGGGGTTTTATAGAATGGAATATTTTTAAGTTTGTTTTAAGATTCTGTTGCTAATCAGTGGGCTAAAAGTTACATCGAGCCAACAGCTGTTATGATTTGCACTTGTACAGTCTGTCTCAAAAGCCCTGTAATTGTTAGGCGAAATTGCGCTCTGACGTCATGAGGTGACCAATACTCCACGGCGCAGTGGTCTTCTCGAGAAGCTAACAGTTACTCAGCTGGTCACCTTCTTTGATAGACCCTTGAAGTTATTCACAACTGCGCCAGACGGTCTCGAATGTAATTGCAGTTAAAAGCTTATAGGTCGATTATTGGTACTTTAAAATTCATTCGTGGTATAAACTGGGCATTTGTCAGAGTAAAAAACTTTCTGGTATAATTAAAAACTCTACAAAGATGTTCCACCGACACGGCAAAAATTACAATTTAATAAAACATCGATTTTGATATCACCCTGTATATTGTCCAAACTATAATCATAGACAACCAGACACTTCGCCTACCTTCATGGGGCTTGTCTCTCCATCCACGGTCTGCGAATTTGAAGCCACACGAAGCACCAAACAACAGAAAAACGCACGAAACTAATCGTAAGGCCGCCATAGTCGATTTCTTTCTAACGAACGATTTACAAACTTCCCCTGAGTATCCGAGGCAACGCAGACAACAATACAGTACACAGTAAACAAACGACTTCCTAGCGATTGTTAAGCGGTCTACCAGCCAACAATTGAAGTAAACACATTTAAGTTAAGTTGCTAGTGACTAGCTACGGGCTGGACGACCGGGGTTCGATCTCTGACGGGGGCAGAGGATTTTTCCTCTAGCCTCTGGGGCCAACCCAGCTTCCTCTACAATGGGTACCGGGGTCCTTTCCCGGGGGTAAAGCCGGCCAGGGCGTGATGCTTACCACTCACCCGCATCTAGTGCCGAGGTTAAGAATGAGTTGGAGCTACACCGACACTCCCCCCAAGCGCCTACATGGCGTATAGTGGGACAAACTTTACTTTGGCTTCCTGCAAATTAATACTGTAATTCTGAGAGCAGATTCTGTTTGGAGTTTACATCATGGTTAAAAGTATTTACTGTGGTTCACAGGTCCCAAAAGCGAAGTTTCTAAGGCAAGCGAGAGGGTTGCCATCTACCGGCATCAGTAATTAACTAGATGAACCGGAAACAGGATTATGTGAAACAAAAGACGGCTATACAAATATGGCGTCCAGTGTATGACCCCAAGAGTCAAATGTTACACGTGAAGAGAACCTGTCTGGCTTGTGACGTTTAGACACAAAGTCAATTTTTACTTCGTTATTACAGAATGTATTCTAACCGCAAGCAAACCGAGATATTTAGGAATTGCATAATTTCGGGCTCTACAGCTGAATGCGAGAACAAGGGTACAATTTAAAACTGCGATAATTTTCAGGGGCTCTGAATCCCACCAGACCATCTACCTCATTCGCCAACTCAAGAAATTACGTAAACATAAATAAAAATAACTTGTTTATTTTCAAAGCTGAGTTAAAGGCGGGAAAGTGAGGTTAAGTTACGTAATAAACCACGAAAGGCTTGGAATAAACACTCGGAATATTTGTTCTTAGTTGGTAGTCTTTCCCAGCTTTGAAATTTTAATTTGACTTTAATCCTCTCTTGCACTCGCTGCTTCCTTCCAAATCCGTACTTCAATTGTTTACTCGTTGCCGGGGTACGGCAGGTTCTGTGACGTAATAATAATCAACAGCACAGAATAACATTGTTACGAAATCTTATGTTGCCTAGGAACAGTGGTAAACATTGTGTTAGAAGTAAGTCATTCTTTGTT
>NW_019062015.1:0-11912 GCF_000696155.1 Zootermopsis nevadensis
ATGTCACATGGTGATAAGACTGGTAACTAGCAAGTAGATCGCTTTATGCATTAAATCTTATTTGGTCTCATAGCATGTACCAGACAGAGGGTACGCGGAGGGAAATATAAACGACAAGAAGAATATTGTATTATTTAAAGCCCGCTAATTCCAATAAAGTTTTCTATTTTCAGAATATTTCAACAAAATGTTAGATCTGCGATTTATTGAAACCGGTATCATTTGTAACCGCCTGTTTCTAATTGAGCTTAGATCCATTATGCGTTCACAACTAACGGACATCAAGTATAGAACTTACTAAATAGGGTGATTACTGCCAGTGAAATTGCGTTGAATTAGCGAGCTTCAGGCAGGTTACACAAGGGCGTATAGGAACCACTTGTGTTTAGTGAATGTTGACATGGATGGTAATAGAAATCAGAACCACTTAAAGCAATGAGTTGCCGTTGAACCAGTGCCACAAATTAGATGCGCTTAGTTAGAGCTGCTCTATTTGCTGGCTTGTAGTTAACTGCACAGTAGACACACATAAAAGGCAGCTGCTGAGATTAAGATATTGTAATTAACATAACGTTGTGACCCAAAATTTCTCAAACTATAACATTTTAACGTGTTTATTTGTATGTGACAGACACAGAAATATAACGGATGTTTACCAACTTTGTGTTTTTTGAATATAAGTTTGCATTATGTTCATTTTAACAGTATCATCCAGATTACACTGTGGCCTATCAATGTCAGTAAAATAACTCAGAAAATATACCCTACAAGAACAAAATGTTTTTCTTCTCGTGTTAGTCTAGAAGTAACTTTTGCATCGGTAATAATATTACGAGTTTCAAATAGGCCAATGTTTACATAAAATTTTAGTCACTCGATTAAAATATGAATACATTGACATTGTAGACGCCGAAAATACTTCAAAAGCGTATAGTCGAAAGAAAGTTTATCAGGTATTATAAAAGTGTTCTTGCAACCAATTTCTTTCCGTAAAGGGAAGTGTCAGCCGTTGCTTCGATACGTATGCAATTTTATCGATGTTATGTTGTTTTGCCTGTAATTATAGCTCTGCCATTTTAAAAACTTACATTAGTTGGTTTCAGGTCTCTGGTAGTAATGTAGACTTATGATAAATATTTCTTTATTTTTAGTTATTCAGGTCGTATTATCAAAATCTGCTAAGGAAACTGACATGAAGCGTTTCTTATTTTGTTGTTTGATAATTTGTTGAATCTTTGTAGTTTAAGAAGTATAAAGTGTTTTCTTATTGACATTAATTGCACTGTAACACCTGTGTAAGAGAAACATGTAATTATACCTAACGGTATTTGTAATTAAACACGTTTTTCGTATTATAAAGTTATCATAATAAAGGTGACTCTTATTTAAGACTACAGGACTTCATATAGTTAAACGTCTTAAGTTATTACCATTAGAAAAATTGTCTCATATTTAAAATACAGCTAGCGACAGAACTCAGTGATCAGTTATCCTGCAGGCACTGGGACCATACTTATAATTAGTTGAATGCCTTAATACAAATTAGTTAATCAGACAGCTATTTAAAGAAGCGACCAACTATTATGCAGTACGAGAAAATGCTAGCAATTTCTCATTATAAAACGAGAAGGCAAATTGGACAACAGGAGCTTTATAAGCTGATGTGGGTTATAAAACAATGGTACAGCAGCCGTCAAGGAAACGTCAAAAGTGTGGGTAATTATGACTACAGGAAAGACCCCATGGCCACTCCTGCATCAAGTTTCTTTCACTGTTTAGCAATACAAGAGCAAGTGCTCATTTTTGCTGCTGGTAAGAAGTCTGAGACAAACAGCGCCTTTCCATTGTCTTCCTGTTTAAGCTAAATTTAATAGCATTTGAAGGGTGTGGACAGAGCTCGGAAAATCACTCCTGGTAGCTGAAGTCCGATTCAGAGGTTTCGTAGATCGAATTCGTTGTGTACACTGAGACATCAAGTGTTTTATTTTAACAGTAAAATACATTTTATTTGATGAAGCTTATGGGGTGATGTAGGACGCTCATGTTCAGGGTTGATTTCTTTGGGATTGAGAAAATCTGTTTTGAGGTCCTATACGAGCATCGTCTTTCAAGAACTCAGAAAAAGTACGGAAAATCTGTCGTGGAGTTTCAACAATGATTTAAGTTAAGTGACAAAATTAAAACTCTTGAGACTATTTAATAAATTAAGATAAAGAACTAGGCCAAATTGTACTAAATTAAATTTGAATGTTTACGGTGATGAAAATGCTGATTGTTGTCTTCTGGGTCATGAGGCTGTGCAGTCTTATGAGTTGTTACCAACGTTTCGAGGGAGCGTATCATTTCCATCTTCAGGGCAGAAGTGGAGGTGGAGGTTATACGTTCTTCCAAAACGTTGATAGATAACAACTTAGAGCATTACAGGATAACCAGTCCACAGTTGTAGTTTGTATTTTAAGTTACGTTAATATAAATAAGGTGGTTAAAAACTGAACATAGTGTAGTTGAATTACAACATGCCCGTGGTTCGTATGCGGCCCGAGAAGGTATGTTGTGCGGCATTCTTAGATAAACGCAGGCTTAACAAAACAAAAATACATAACTTTCGACAGGATTGCAAAAAACAACAGAAATATAACTTATAAATAACAAATTTAAGTGTTATTTTCAGATTTTCACGTCCCTTTTCGCTTTTTTATTGCTCTTAGAATTAAAGTATTTATAAATTTTAAACAATAAAATTAACAATTACGCAGATATTATTATGGCGCTAAAATTAATTAAGACATATAATCCTTAATAATTTTTAATGTTGTACTCTGTTAAACCATTCCTTCGCTTGACGTCGCGACACGCGTCACAAATAAGGAGCGGATTTGTGTTATCCGTATTTGTACCAGGAGTAGTACTGTATTGCATATCTCGTCCATACGCTCATACTCTTTCTTTATCTAACACACTTTATAATATCGGATGATAGTGTAATGCAGTTATTAAAATTCTGTTATTTTTTATTTATGTTGTCCGATCACTTTCTTCGGCGCAATGTCCACAAACGCCCTCGGTCGACGTTCTTTGTCAGGGTCATGTAGTGAACGTTTCGTATATTATGTAGGTCTACATTCATCCATCTTAATTATTTATGTGTGTGACAAATAAACGACTTATCTTTTTCAACCATAAATTTTTCATCTTTGCTGCCAAGAGCTTGTGAATTATGGCGACTGATGAAGATTACCAGCAAATATTTCGTAACAGCTACACGTACTAGTGTTTCGACAAAAATTGTTTCTCACTGACTTGTGCCATGGCTTCAGTTTTATAGATAAACAATCTAAGCTGTTCCTGTGAAACTAGAAAAATAATCAATTTATTTGCAATAAGAAATGTAGGAAAGCTGTCGTGACGCGCAATAAGTTACGTTTGTACAAAAGATTTATAAAATCTGAATCGTGTTGATTTTCCCTTAAGAACGACGTATAAAAGATTAATTTGACATAAGACTTGAAGATTAATGTTGGCTTAAACGTAAACTCCACAGTATACAGTGGAAGGAAACTGAATGACGTTGTTTGAAATATCTGAAGTGACGGAACCTACTTTTCAAATTTTTGGTAATTGAAGTCTAATTTGTGATGCTAACTTAAGCAAGCGCCGAAACACCAAATGAGCGATGTTGCCTGCATATAGAAGTTCCTAGAACTTGAATTTGATTGTTAAAGTGTTCATTCACTTTGTCTGCGTAAGTTATGAACATTTTAACCTTATTCAAATAAAAACGAGTTTTCTAATACGTTAGGATCCGAATGTATTTGAACTGGTGATTTGCAGGGAAGGTGCAAATTAGGCCTATGTTTAAAATCTGCGGTTTTATGAAAATATAAGGATAATAGTGTTATCTTTGAAACGACCATAGGTTAATGTATTGTGGCTTTAAACGTTTGTGTAACTGGAACCTTAAAATCTAGCTGACATTTTAATTTTAGTGCTATTCGCATGAATTAAACTACGGATTTTGAAACTCGAAGAAGTATGGGCCAAATTACTTATAGGAGGATTAAATATGCCCCTGTTCCGTTAAGATGATTGTAAAATATAATTATGCTACGCCTGTATGTAGTCTTTGTACAAACTACAGTATGTAGCCTTATAGCTTTTCTATGTCTTAGTTTCGTAAAGTGTGGAGAACGTATTTAGGATTGTGAATCTGGTGTTCTTTGTTATAAAATTTATAACATTTACTGTTTAAGAGTAGATCTGAAGCAGCATAGATAATACAAATTTAAGACATAACTAGTACTTTCGTTCCAGTACAGTATTTTACAACACCGGTATATAGTTCTGTATTTGTAGGCCAACAAAAATGAAAATCGCCTAACCAGTCCGAATTATGAAACAAAAACCTGGGTTATAAAAGGTCATTAAATGACGCAGAACATATGTAGCATAAGTTGAAACATTTTTTATTTAATTTCAAGTTTAATTAGCTCGGTATTCATATGGTAAAGAGACATAACTTCCTGTGCTTGGAACTGACTTTATTTTATACTAAAATATAAGAGTTAACGATCTACTGTCAATTCACATCACAAAACATAATCAGGATGTGATAAACATGTTTCTAGTTTCGGTTAACTTATTTTGTTTTATTTTATGTATTATGACATTTTTAACCTACAATAAAATATTTATTTTCTCAAAGTCTTTTAGAATGAAACGACAGATTTTTGAGAGTGGATTATTCTACTTTTCTTAGAGCGAAGAAACAATTAGTTTTTGATACAAATGTTTTCGTTTTGTGATAACTGTACTTACAGACAAAGTGGTGAAAGACAGGTAGTAGGTGCAAAGTGCCTGTTTGTTTTCACTGCTACCAAACTGATATGAGGGCACGTGGACGCGTCATCTTCAGTTGCTGTCCTTTCTTCCACGACACAGCCAAGCCCTTACTTTATCACCTGTCTTGTTCTTTTGACGCTTCGGCCACTGTGCGTCTCCGCACCAATCCTTGCAGAAAATAAGCAGGAGGATCGTCTCTAAGCAGTTTCTAAGACGTGCACACATTCCACTTTAAAACACGACATCTTAATTCTCCTTATTAAAACAAGTGTAAAAGTATGTTTCAGAAAATAGATTCAATGGACTTTAATTTTCTAATTGCGGATGCCTTTAACAGACGATAATTTGGGCAAACATTGCCCTTGAATGTACATTCTATATTCTGTTGTCTGCCTTCTTACGTATATTACAGTATAATCCAACACACTTTTTAACATGCAGGGATTACATGATCTGCTAAATAGTATAGCAATGTCAGTAAACGTAAAAGAACAGAGAGAAAACAAAATATGTGTTTAACAAGAAATGTCAGTGAAAGCCTTTATGATATTCGAAAATGTGATTAAGAACGCCGTAGTCTCACTTTTTATACTTTATTGCACACACATTGCAGTTTCCGTCGGTTTCGCTTAGTGACACACTTTTACTTTCCACACGTGTCCACACGTCTGTTATCGTCCGTGATAAGTGAACAAAGTGCGAGTTGTAATTCACGAGACGCAAAGTTTGGCGCGCTTGTGGCCGGCTTGGTCCCGATCGCCGTGTCGAACTAACGAGACGTACCGAACTGATCTCTTTACACGTAGGGCCCTGATCCTCCCCTCGATAGCCCAGCGTGTGTGCGTGCGTGCGTGCGTATATTTCCTCTCGCAGTTCCGTCCGTCCGGTTTGCCTGACCTGAACCTCTCATTCATCAACCCTGCTACAGACTCCTGTCGATCTCCCACCCCTCTCATGTTCTCTCTCCCTTTTCACTGGAAAATTTCTTATCTTACCCTCTCTCTTAATATCACTCCTTTCTCATATATTCTCTATCTTGTTCTATCCAAGTAACCCTCCATTTTTTCCTTCTTCATCCCGCCAAAAATTATCCCTTATTTGTTTCTCACTTTGTTTTTCGGAAAAGCACCCCTCTGCTGAGCATGCTGGGTGTTGAGATATGAGAAAGGGGAGCTAAAAGAGGGTGAGAATAATGAAGGGAGGGTGATAAAGAAAAAAGGATGGTTGGAAGTGTAGGGGATGACAGGATTTAAGGGGTAAACCAATCAGAAAGCCAGTATACGGACGGATGGTCCAATGGGATCTAGTTTATAAACGGAGGGGGTTGTGATAGTAGTGGGGGGAAGGAGAGTGAGATGGGAAGCATTGATTCTTAAATGCTGAATGCTTATTCGTGCGGAAGGACCACGAGAGGGCGCAGTGGGTGTGAGAGATGCTGGTTCCAGTTACAGCCGCTGGAGAGAGATGTAGTCTGCAGTCGAGATGCCCAGTAGTACTGTCGAGACGCGAGAGATGCCATGGCGCTGTCCGAGGCCTTGCCTTGCGTACACGGTTTATTTGAAGTAAAATAGTCGTTAGACCTTATACTACGTACATTTCTGAGACATCAGCACATACATGAATCGATTTGGATGTAGATATGACGACAGAAATTGGATTGTTGAACAAGAAATTGTTCATGTCCATGTTTTCACAGAAGAGTTTTAGGCTATTGTGTTTATGAGATAAACTAAACTATACTAAAATTTTAGGCCATACCTACAAGAAAACATACTCACCGCTGTGAAAACCTCAAATCTTATATCTTTCATGTCCGCTACAGAGATGACTTGTTCAAAAGTAATAGTATTACCGAAAGCAGCCCGGTAACCAAACGAAATAAGAAATGCACTTTGTGGGCGAGATCTTGCGGCATTGCCCACTGAATAATATGACAGCTGAATGCTAGTTAGACAGACAGATAGTTATCGTACTCTGTAGTGAAGAGTTAAATCACTATTTCTATATATTCATACGCATTTCAGGCGCCAGCACTCCAGTTATTGTATTTATCTCCTTACAAATATTTCAGCACACTGTCTGTCTTTATCTAAACTCTTGTTAAGACGAAATATATTGTCGTGGCCTATCATGAGCGACGTTCCGTCATGACTCTGAGGAGAAAACGAAATAAGAATACCTCAGTCAGAATAACCCGCCTCCAGGATGAAAACATAATCTGGCGCTTTTCAGGTGTGAAAATCGCTACTAGGGCTGACGGATGGTCAAATTTTATAATCGATCAGTCGTTTACTGGGTTAATGATCTATTAGTTTACATTAGTTTGGTAAAAGCTCGTGTTGTTAGAAATATGTAAAATATGCCAGTTGATTTTTTAGTGTTTATGTTATTATCTCCTCACAGTGAAGTTTTCTCCTTCGTCCTTATAGTTTGTCCCCTTTGGATCTATATTCTCTTCAGTTATAGAATAATACTGACAAATCACAATACTTATTTATTTAAAATAATGCAGTAATATGAAATTTATTATAATAAGTAACTATTAGTTCTTTATTTTAATAAGCATAGTCTTAATCGTTGGATGAATTAATCTTGACAGACTTTCTTCCTACCATATTAACTTTATTGAATGTACATCAGAGGGACCTCATGGGCTTGATTAGAGACCTCGCCATAACAGACTGTTATGTTGTCTAACACGTCTGGCACAACAATAGATCGTCGCTACGAATTGTGAGCACTAGACGAAACCTCTGTGGCTGCCCTCGAAGAGTATTGCCCACACTCCAACAGCTGCTGGTTCCCTCATATCGCAGTTGCTATCATTATAGCAACGTGTGTGTTGTGGTAGACCGATATAATAACTTGAACAATTTTCCTCTCACAGAATAGAATATGTAAGTATGAGCAGTTTCATTTTAAATTCCAGTAGAAGGTACATTTATTGTAAGTTACTGGGTTTTGAATGTCACCCTTTACTTAGGTGACTCCATGTAAAAAACTCAGATTCCTCCCTGAGTCCCTATAAATGACTTCTTCCCTGAGTGTGTTTTATTTGTTGGCGGACACTATTTTTACAACTGCATGTTTTACGAAGTTGTCTGTTACCCGGCGGGAAAAAAAATGACATGGCGGTATATCGAATATGATTATAATACTCAGCTGTAGATTTGTATTGCCACAGATTTTGGTGGATGGTGGCTAGTTGAAACCTCTCTACGAAAACCGACCAATCAACCGCTCAACCTATACATTGTCTTTACAAGGTTAACTCGACATGTTGAAGTGTTTAGACTTTGTTAACTCGGGACGCTGTGCTCTGGTGTTCAAATTCAGTAGGCTGTGTGTTTACTAACAGTTTCCTTGGAAATAGGATGTCCTGCTGCCCTTCTTTTGGTGGAGAGTGACGTCAGCACGTTACGTACACTTGGGCGACTCGGTCCGTCGCTGGTACTCACGCATGCAGCACTAACGCGTTACGCTGCACATCAGATGGAGCAGCAGGGCTGCCTTCCAGTCAGTGGCAAACACCCCACGGTGGGTGATTCATTGCAGCATAAACTTTAAGCGCTTTGATAAAAACCCACGCTTGCAAACAAGTTTCAGACTTCAGCCTGTTGGCCTGTGGTGCTATTAAAACAACCACATGCCGTAACAGAATTTGCTGTTATTTCAGCCATTTCTGTAAAACGGAATGCACAGCTGTCTGCAGTTCAGTATTGTAAATTATGATGCAATTTTTATGTTGCATTTCTATCGTATTATAGCAGGAAGCATCGTAAAGCCATTTGATTGGCGTTCTGCAGGATTTCAAAGTATTGGGTACTGACGGATTTAATATCAGTCAAATCACCGTACAAATTTCATACGTCACATAACTCTTTGCGTTTGGATGTCTGCATACTTGTATCGCTACCATATGGAATGGCGTAAATTCGCTTCTAACTTTGCTAGGTAGGAGTGAATAGATATTAAATATTTGGAGCAGACTGGAACAAACGATGTCGAATTTTTATTCACGCAGATATTCGTCCAGCTGTACAATTTTTAGAGTAGCACACGTTGAATATTGACATGTGCATCATATGAACTAATTAATGTGAATAACTGCAAAACAAGAAAAATGCCATTTGTACTTTTTTTCCCGTCATCTGTAATATCGTGAAATGTTTTAAGGTCTTTACGCCTGACTAATTTTGTTTAGCTTACATTGACTACACACGTGTCGGAGAAGTTGCCGCATATACCCGGCGTTCCGTTTGATTGTACACCACGGAACAGACATCACTGCAGTACGGAATATCAGATTTAATTTCCAGATCAAGAGAAATGCGTATATATTTTTTTCTACTCCGAAACGTGAAGAAATGAGAAGCTGTGACAGGTCTGGGTTTACATGTTTGGATATTATTAAAATGAGTTTAAAAAATACGACGTGAAAATTTGGACTGAATTTATCTGGCGGGCTTTCGTGAAAGCAGTATGGACCTTCGGGTTGTATAAAAGGTAATACATTCATTGACTTACCACGCGACTTTCAGCTTTTGAAGGACTGTGCTACACGATGTTATAGATGAAATATTTTAATGTCCTACAGTAACTAATTCTGCCAATGTATATGAGACTTACAAAAAGAGAAGCCAGTTTAATCGCAGGCTGCTGTATAACAGAGTGTCAGGACTGTGTGGTGTCAGAGACATTAATCGGCCGAAGCTAATAAATGCAGCAAAATATATAATTTGAACTCTATCTCCTTAACCGCAGGATCGTAAAGGTTTATGCCGGTAGCATGCACTTGAAACACAAAACATAAGGTCGTCAGAAATTAAGGGCAAAGGCATCAGTAACAGTTCTGTGCGTGATATGTAACGGGTAGTAGTCACAGCATCCCCCTTTGAGTCACTACTGCCATCTGGGAACAGACATTAGAGATCAGAGCGGGAATCGGGTTGAATTGTTAGGCAGACAGTCATGTCTCAGGATCGGTAATGTAGGTTCCTCTATTATTGGCTCCCAGTTTGTTTGTAGATTCGTTCGTGAATTGTTTCATATATTGGAAGGTAATAGATTGTGGTGGAGTGATTAGCTGTTCTTATCGACCAACCTGACACCCAGCCATATAGTTTTACATTGAACTAACCTTGATAGAGATACTATTTTACTCTGAGTAGGCTAATGTGTTGTGAATATCAAGACGACGACGACGATGATTATTATTACATCGATTTTATCTGTTATATTCAAACAGAATTTTTGTGAGGACATCCTTGCAGTGCGATACTTGGAAGACGGAGAAGGATGAGGAAAAATAACATTAAAATATAATTTACGTGGTAAATTGGGAGGATTGTAGTCGAATGGGACTGAATCAGAACCGTGCATAATGGAGGGCTAAATACTAGGGGTTTGAATTTGCGAATTATATTACAATATAGTTTTATTTTATGTTTAATTTATTCAGATTAATTTATTTTCGGAAATTCTGGTTAAATACTCAGATAATTTAATTTATTAAAATTCTGGGATTGTGTAACTTCTAGCTTATGAAGTACGCATTTCAGTGGAGAATTAGACTCTGTGCGGGAGCGTGTGGCAAAGTAGTACTTCTGTGAGGCCACATTCACACGATGCATGATGGATGCACCGTCTGTGCTGAAAATATTATACCTACTTCTTGAGGTTATTATTAAGTTGGTGTATAAGTTAATAGTTGTATTTTATCCCTGAAATTTTGAAAGCTCTTTTGTACTAGAATCCACGAACTGTAATTGACCAAAATGTGTTTGAATTTAGATAGTACGATAAGAGGTCATTTAATTGTAGGGATAGAGGACTGTATTTTGCAGGACCCTATCTGGCGTCCAAACACTCTCCTACTGCAACATCCTTTCTTCAATCATTCCGGGTGTCTGATCCCATTTTCAATCTGATCAAATAGATGAAGCGCCCGGCGCGAGTCAGATGTTCAGCTTTTCTTCGTCCTTGTCTCTCCCCCCTCTTACAAACGTTCACCCCCCTTCAGAAATATAACATCATCTGCTCCCCTAGCCCCACATTATTCAGACTCTATATAAGTGCTCACTGTGATGACACTGTGTGTGTGTGTGTGTGTGCGTGTATAATACTGCGTGAGAAGTCTGTCACGCTTCTGTTTCGCTCTCCATTAGGATTAATTTTCTCTTCATGATGATCGGTCTCAGTTCCATCTCGATTTTCAGACATTGGTCATGCTCTTGAAAGTGAAAGCCTAACTTAAATTTTCTCAATAGGCTATATCATTTATCACAATGCTTATTACAAGGGCAGAAAACACAGTTTTTATATTGGAAAGTTCTCGCAATCCCAGCACACTGAAATTCCAGAAACGTTCTTCGCGCCGCATAACGCAGGTCATTTTAGAAAAAATTGGATCCGTTATAATTTTTGCCTTTTAGATATTTTTGCACAAATGCGATCCGACAGCATTGTTGCGTAGCGTATTTCGACAATGACTTTTCTTCTTTTTCTCAGCTATGTTTTCCAATAGTGGGAAACAAGGGTTCTCATTCTATCGCAACAATGACCCTCAGCAATGTAGGCTGTCGACCCCATAAGAAAAACGCGATAGATAGACTGACATGGAGGGGACCATACGGTATTTTTCGCTCACCATGCTATAGGATGACCTACAAACTTAAAACTGTTTATGGTGTCTTAAAGCGTACCACATTCATTGAATATGATTGCAGCGAAACATACTGTTATATTTAGATAGTAGAACAAAAATAAATAATACATCTGAAAAAAATGATACTATTATTACTATAAATGTAAAGAAGTTCTAATTTTCGTCAGAAAGTTACAGCCCAATCTGAGGAAACAGAATTTGACTGATATTACTTTAGAGTGAGCCACCTCTGCTCACTGCGACTGGTTATTCCACGATCACGATGAACACTTAGAGCTGTGCTCCGGTGAAACCGAGCAATTTGGTTCCTTTTTCAAGAGACGTGTTTTCCACTCACTTCGTATTTACGTGCACTGGGTTATGCCATGTCGTTACACTTAGGTAAATCCGGAGAAAAGTAATTATT
>NW_019062015.1:21794-47810 GCF_000696155.1 Zootermopsis nevadensis
AGCTCAAATAGAAGCATCAAATTGTATGATGATTAATGAATTGGAAAGAATGTCGCCTAATGTACTAACCCAGCACTTGCTTTGAGGGTCTGAAGAAAATCACGGGATAGGCGGTCTCTCAGGCTGACACTTAATCAAATACCTTCCGAATACGAAACAGGAATGTTAATTATTTCGTCAAGACGTTCGGTGCCTGATGATCTTAATTGCTACGATCAATAGGTAAATTTAATGGAAGATTTAATTTATTGAACAGTTGTTGAAACTCGGACTCTTATAGTGCTAATGGCCGTACTGTCTTTCATTAAAATGTGTAACTTAAGCTGATACTGGATAGGATATATTTCTGTTTCTTTTATATTTAATCTCTGAAACTTCTCAAGGAGTGAAATTTAGAATTTTAAATCTGAGCAGGGCTGTTATAACGCATCTCAAATTTTGTCGCCTCTGGTAGTAGATGAAAATATTAAATCTGAATATCGCTTGTGTCGCGTAACTTTCTAAAACGTAATGTGGGGACGTCAGAATTAAGTGATCTGTTAGCGTTCGTTTGTAATACATCTGTACTGCAACA
Organism: Zootermopsis nevadensis; assembly: GCF_000696155.1. The sequence continues at coordinate 22,369 of NW_019062015.1, forward strand.
AAAAACTTCAAATTTTCAGAGTGCATCCATGTTACTAGTGTCAAGATGTTTTGTGGAAGAGACAATGGGTTGAAGATTGAAATAGAAGCACGTAGAGAGAAAGTCAGCCAGTATAATCCAGCAAAAGTTCTGATACACTTCAAACAGAATCCTATAAGTTGACTGTCAACAAGTTTGCAGCAAAACTTCAAACTGCTAAAAGACAGCGTCTTCTCTTATTTATTTTTCTTTCTTTAAACTTTGCCAAAGATCTCTGGTGAAGTACCGCATGCAATCAAAGATTGTTTTGGAAAATCAAACAATTTAAAATGTCTATGCTTTTTTAACCTTTGAATGATTTTAGTTGTGACATAAATAAGAACATTGCATCTTTTAAGCAGATATGTTTCACAGTCCGAAGAACACTGAACAGGAAACAAGGGAAGATGCCCAATTAGGTAAAAATTGTGTGAGTTTGTGGCCGTACCGATTCTGTTTTATATATGAGACTTCGGCGTTAACAAAAGAAAGAAATAAAAACAAAAGAAACGAAATTTTACGATCCGTAGCATATCGGAAAGAACATCAGGGCCCTGATGATGGAGGCAGCAAGGACCTCTGAAACATCAGTAAACTTATACCACACTACACCGGCCAACAACCCAGAAGACAGCCATCTTAAGATTGTTGGTGCTGACACTTATGTGACTTCTGGAGTGGATTTTCCACTGAGACTTGAATCATTTTTGGCCTATCCTTGCGTTACTTGTTGGAGTACCTGGAACTTTGACAATATGGACACAGTGCAATAGGGCGGATCCTGTCTTGAGTTGTCCGTTGTTAGAAGAAGCAGTCGAGAAAAGAAGTAGCAAGGTAATAAATCTGGATATGGCCGTGAAAAGGAATAGATCTTATAATAGTTACACAGCAGCAATAAAGGAATTTGAGCTGTTGTTAGGTTTTCGGTATCGGTGAAGCTGTTTGTACACTATGGCTGTACTTGTTGAGTGTATTTAAGCGCGGCTTGGCTTTTGAAACCAGACGTATAAACCACTCTTCAACGATTTCTGTGGAGGAACAAAATATTTCTGCTCAAGGACCAAATTCTCACAACTGAAAAAGGGTGAGGTAAATGTAATGCAAGTCTTAAGTGGCTTTGTATGCTGCGATGGCGAACCTCTTTTTCTTCGAAACTGGATTAAAAGGCTTGTTGCTCAGGTCCTACGCGGTGCATGGATTTCTTTTCAGGACTACTTGCCTGCTTTATTAGATTAGTTGACCATGGAAATTGAAACTTGGCCGAAGACCTTAATTTCCTCGAAATTTTTGAATAGACATAATACACTGTTTTCATTAGCAGCATTTTTTTTAAAATATTTTGTTTGATGCCAAGTGCATTTATTATTCATGAGTCTTTGTAATTTATGTCAAAACGTATGTTTTATCCTCACTATGCTGGAATGAATCTCAAGACACTCTACAGCACTGATTATCGATAATAGATAAATCAGATTTTTGTCACAAAAATCTCTTATATGCAATACATTTCATATGCAAATATTGATTTTGTGCCAGATACGATGTATTAGAAGATTTATATTTATATTTGTGCTAACGATTTTAATAAGCATTTCAAAATACAAGAAAGCGCCTCTAAACTGTTTTGTTCCATAAATATTTTGCAGCTATGAATAATGTCTAATGGAAGATGACGTAGTTTTAGTACAGATTATGTCTGATAGTAATTCACTTGGCTCGATTATCACTCTTTAGTTGTTCTATTCGATACGCAAACCGAGCGACTGAAACGGAAAACTCAGTGGAGGATAATACTTCTTGAAACGCTAATAGCCTCCTCAGGTAGTCAATAAATTCTTCACCTTTTACGCTACACGAAAATTCGTTGCTGTGTTCACGAGAGCAAGCCACTGCACTCTACCCTGCGCGTTTTGAATCCAATCCACACCCTCACACCTCGTTGAGAATCTCGGATTTTTTTTTTGTAATGAAAAATACATTACAGATTCTTATAGTGCAATGTAGGTTTCTTCAGATTCATAACGGAACAGCGCTGTTTTGTTTATTGGTTAATTACAGAATGGACGAACACCCGTATTAAACGCATATTTGTAAACGCTAGTTGTGAAGTTCAGCGTTGGGGAGCGAAGGTTGTGATAATGTATGTAATTGTAAACATTAGATTATAAATTGTGTAGCAGTTGAGCAGTATGAAGGTTATACTTGATACCAGATATTGGAATAATACTTGGGTTGTACTGAAATCAGATTTCTGCCTTTTAGCATCAGAATAGAATACTTGAAACGTAATTTATTATTGGGGCGAGTGTGTTGTTGAACAAGGCGATATTATTCATGTCTGTAGAACAACTGTTGGCACAGGACGATGGATGCCGTCCCATGTTAACATCTCACTCAGCTCTTTGTGTCAGCACCGTGAAGAATCGGCCAAGGGCTTCCCCTTAACTGGGTCATTATGTTTCATTCGTCGCACAAGATTGAAAAAATCACAGGCAGGCCACAAACACTGACGTTCAATATCAGTTTGTCGTATAAGGATTAATCTACTAATTTCTAGTAGGATGTGGGTTCACTGTAGAATAAAACTAGGAAGTGTTTGACACGACATTTCGGAAGTTGGCTGCTCTGGTAGTGCACTCAGTGTTTACGTTTTGTTTCAAATGAGTCTAGGTTCATCATAACCGTTGAAACAAATCTTGTAAACAACATGAAAATATACTGCAAATTTAATGAAAATGAGAGTTAAGTCAATGCTTCTAATGCCGTTTATATAAATCCTCATATGCGATAGGCAACAGACATTTTGCGACATAATTCTGTTACAGCAGCAGCTTTTGAAGACTCAGGAAACACTTTTTATTGCGATGAATGGGTGAAATTACATAAGAAGGATCTTTTCGCTTACATTGGAGCAAATTATTCCATTTACCTGTCTCGATAAATACGACTTCTTCTATACACAATTTCGATAATTATTTCAAGCAAAGCCTTTTGCTGTGAGACCTTTAAAAAGTGTTCAAGTTTAATTGTAGACTTACGTATTGATTCAATACGAACGACCTGGAATTTGTATAATATTTAGTGTAGATCCCAATTCCAAATCTAATTGATATTCAAGATACATTCAAGCATTAGGGCGGAAAGGATGACAGAAAGAGACAATTTGGAAGACGTAGGCGCATTAAAGGTGATAAATTTTTTTACCACCTGAACCACCATAAGCTTCTGAAGAACAACTTTGCTCCTTAACGTATATCCTAATAGCAATTTGTCAGTAGTTTACTGATTATTCAATAAAGCAGAAGGTGATATGTTTTCGAACTGTGTCATTTCAACAGTTGTGCATTTCTTCTCCTGTTTGAATAAACAAGAATATCTTAATATCTGACACGGCCTGTACTCTGTGCTCACCCTGTAAAGCATTGAGGCTGTACTCAGCCACTTAACACGTCAATTGGCTACGATAGCTCTATACATCAGGCAGAGCCCCCTTTTGGCAACAACCTCGGCCCCCGAGCAAACAGGCACACGTTAAACCGTGAAACGAGAGTCGGAAACGCGCACGGTCATTCATCATCATGTTAACCGCATCAGCGTATAGTAGTGGCTTATGTCCGTGAGGAAGAAAAGCGGTAATTTACATCCATTCTAATCATATATTAAATTGAAACACAGCTTTGTTAATATTCCTTTCCACACACGGCGATCTCGTAAATATCATAGACGTAGACGCGTTTGTTTTTGTCTGTCTTTCTAGTTTTTTCTTTGAGATATAGGATTTGAGACTTTCGCGGCGAGTACAATCAATAAAATCTTCTCGGACAATCAGCCGCGTTAACTGGTTACCTTAGTAAACCTACGTTTCGGGAACAAACTCTGTACCCATTTTCAGGGTTTGTTCCCGAAACGTCGGTTTACTAAGGTAACCAGTTAAAGCGGCTGATTGCCTGAGATTTTATTGATCTTTCTTTGAGACTTTGTTTTTCTCTGTTGCTTTCTTTCGTAACATACTACTGGTGAATGAAACAATAGCTCGGGTTGTTTTATTTATTCAGTCTCAGTACATGTTAATACCAGTTATGAATTTCTTATGAGCCTCATTGTAGCTCATTCTGTCTTGCTCTTATCGAAACAGCTTATTATGCAGTTTTCACAATTGTAAGCACTGACGTCACTTTATAAACTGTAAGTGATGAACGTTTCAATGTCTATTTCACCTACAAGTCCACATCTTGTTCCACGCGTCCTCGAAAATGCATTATTCTTTTTATTCATATATCCATTCTTGCAGCACGATATATATTAATATTTAAATAGTTAACACTGCATGTATATTAAATTAGGAGCCGTACTTTTATTGTTCACCGTTATTTTTATTTAACATGAATCTTTCCCTGAGAAGTCACTCTTTTAATTTTGTCTGTTATTATCGTTGTATATAATAAAACATGCAGTTTGCAAGTAAATTGGAATTAGATACTTTATCTGGATACCCAGGTCACATCTTATCAAGCAGATCGTGGCTGATGGTACGGTAGTGCGGAGTGCAGTAACGAGCGATTTATCGATAGGATAAAGGGTAAAGAGTTGCACTGACAGCTACAGCGAGTGGGTGAGTGGACTGGTAATGAAATGGACCCCTTGTTTGTTCAGCCTCCTATTAGAACTCTATTAAGGCTGATCTGTTAATATTCAGACAACCCATTTACAAATGTAGTTTCGTGGTGTTTGAAATAAATACAAATACTTGCGTTAAATTCTACGAAATAAAAATATGTTGAAGACAAGAAAGATTTAAACACAAATGGTGCTAAAATGGTTATATTAAACTCGGGAAATGCGTAGAAAGACTATTAAAATATCTAATGTTTAGAGAATTAGGTTTTAAATATATGGACCAGGTTTCTTCTGAGGATAGGCATCTGCGATGGCATTTCTGTATGATTAAAACTATCTCCATGGAGGAGGGTCCTTCTTGCTATACTGATAGTTGCCTAGCTTGTAAATGTTTACCCCACCTTTTATAGAACCCGAAATTTCACTATCACATTCACAAGAAACCGCCACTTTGTATCAGATAAGTAAATACCAACTGGTACGATGTTTCTTGTCAAAATGCCAAGAGTACCATATGCGTCGCTCTCTATCTTTACAGGTATTACTACAGTGAAATCTGGAGCAAGATTGTCTTAAGAGTTCATATTCTGTTTGTAGGCTACAAACTGTCCCAAAAAAGTTCTATATACTTATGCTGACATTTGCATCAGATGTTAGGTCGACAAACATGTGAGGAGCTGTTTCCGTAGCACAGAATCTCCTACTTAACCACCTTGCAATGGACGCCCCCTCCCTCACTCGACACACCCTGCTAAACCATCCTTGTTTCATGCATCACTGATTGCCTAACTCACGTCACCTTACAAGCAGGAGCGGTCGTGTCCAAGTCATTGAGTTGATGCAAAAATCTGAGCACGGCAACTGGTGCCCTGGCATGAGCAGAGTTCGAGACGATTTAAGTTATAGAAGACAGGGCTACTTCTATTTCTGAACTGATGTCTTTGATGTAATTTCTTCCGAAAAGAAAAGGTCGGACGATAACTGACTGTTGCTCATCGACGCAGTCACGTGACACAATACGAAACCCTTTCGGGTCCTGAACGCACAGGACATAGAAGAAGTGGGAGAAAAGGAAAAGAAGGATAAGATAATGGTGGGCGAAGAGTAGGTTGAAAAGAATGAGATGAAAATGTAGAAATAGATCAAGAAGGAGAAGAAGCGGAAGATGAATAAGTTGAAACAAAATTATTGCCTAGGTCTCACTTCATCTTCGTGCCTGTCCTTTGATCAAGCTGTTTTTTAGTTCGTAGTTAACAGCCGGTTCGTCACGTGGTTTTCGTTTTAAAACAGACTCGAAGAATCCTTTTAAACAAGATCTCCCAAGAAGAAAGCTCGGGGAGCAAATTACTAAGCCATTTGATGTGACACAGCTGAGTGGTGTTGCCCATCGGGCGACAAAGTCAATTAAACACGCTTCCCAATTCAATTAGTCTGTGAAAAAGACAAGGAGATGAAGCGGTTGTTAAGCAGCTCAGTCGTCCACTCTTTAGGCTCTGGAAGCGACGACAGCCCTAAGAAGTTGAGATGATAATCTGCACGGCACAACTGAATATACAGAGACAATGGTTTTCGGTAGTCAACTGATGTCATTATTCTTGAGAACATTAAGATTGGGTTATTATGGACACTGGTGTTTCTTACAGATTTCTTGCTATATAACCACGCTATAATTAAGTAGTTGGATAAATTGTAATGTGTTTTGTTGAATTTGTGTTTGTCTGTCCTGGACATGCTATTATAAGAACTTTAAATTTCAATACCATTGGAGAGAGAATTCTGTTTTTTAATGAGTGAAATTTCGTTAACTAAAGTCCGAACCAGCGTATAGGTTATTTGTTATTAAAACTTCTGAGTAACTAGCTTAAAATACCGATAATTAATAAGATATAATATTTCAAAACAAGTATTAAAATGTTATAAGCATTAGGTAATAGTTTATTTAAGATGCGTGATATCACATCTTTCGTGTTTGCAATACAATTAAATTAAGAATATGGCTACTTTAACTGGAATACCTGTATTTATCAAATGAGGATAAATGGAACGTTCTTTGGATTTTGAATACCGTTGCTACACTAATCGTTCATACAGCAGCTTGTTAAGAGGAGTGTCAGGTTGTAAGTGTTAGGCTGGGTTTCAGACCAAATCCTTCAGCTTATTGTAGTCGATGTGTATTCATGAAACGATGTGATACAATATGCTTGCAATAGGCCCATGCTGAATGTTTCCAGTATTTACAAATACAAATTCCTTTTAGAATTATACCATCTTGTTCAGTTGAACATTTTCAGAAATTGAAACTCATTATTACTCAAGTTTATACGATAGACTTCGGTGCGTTGTATAATATTAAGTTAAATTTGAGTGAAACGCTACTGGGTATACTCCAATTTTAGAATACTCAATTTCTGCAAATTCGTTTTTTACAATTATACATATCTCACTGGCCTCAATTTCGTATTCCAGATACAAATCTTATTGCGAAGCTAATAATAGTTGTAAATGATAATGTATTTTGTTATATGTCATACCAGTTATAGAGCATATATAAAATTAATCTTCGTACAACTTTTATTTGGAATCACAAATATAAAGTTTAACAGAAATCTGATGAAAAATTTCGAAGAGAATTGTGTGGATAGATGAGACTTGAGGTTCTCACGGCAACGAATATGAATTTAGTTTTGGGTGTTGATCTTCCGTATTTGATATTCTCCTTTGAATATAGTGTAAAGAACTACTCCATCTAAGAAAACCTACCGCCTCTGTTAATATTACCCAGAAAACATTGATATTAGTAGTAGTTGAGGTTGGCATTTGTTTGTAGCACTAATGAAGACTGTTGCCATATGTGGCTACTAGTCTTTCATTGAGAGTAAAGTGAAGCGAAACTTCGACTGTATCCCATTAATTTTATGCTGAAATTATTGCTTCAGAAGTTATTATTTTACTTATTTGTTGTGTGGTTATACTGACAGTACGACAAAAATTTATGCTAGTAAAAACTTGAGTGTGAAAGAAGCAATGTATACAGAACATATAGAAGTTATATATTCATGTGACAGATAGGCCATACTTATTTTAACTTAGAAAGAATTTTATTATTATGTTTAGAGAATATTATAAACGGGTGTAAATTTGGAAAACGTGATTTATACTTCACCTAATACAAAACGTTTGCATTGAGTTGTGTGATTTAATATGAAATATCAATATTTGAAATGCATATTTTGAATTAACATAATGGATCTCACATGCTTATTTTTGTGTTCACACGATACCGAAAATATATTGTTGTAAAACGTGTGCTAATTACGAGAAATTTGTAATACGCATATTAGAAACCGTAACATTTGTTCATACAGAATAAATGACTTTCAGCTGGAATGGTGTCAAACGAAACTCTGTTGTCACTTCACCACGGTACCGAGTTCAAAATCTCTAATAGAACTATCGTTTTTATTCAGCAACTAACCCCCTCAAATTCTGTAATATTTATCAGTACACTATTTTGTATTTATTAGGCCTACGTTGTACAGTATGAGATAGGAAATATAATTTTAACTAATTCTCGTTTTTAAGTAAAGCTGGTTTCTAACCTTTCGAACTTATTATTCTTAATGGTATAAATTTAATTATTTACACGAAAATGTATTTTCTTTTCAACACAAAGGTTTTTAGATATTCATCAAGAAACAAATAATAATTAAAATATAACCGAGATTTTAAGGACATTGGCATGTTGTTCATACCAATGCAGAATTTTGTAACATGTCTTCGTGTTCTTACTTTGTCATAAAATATTATTTATATATATGAAAGTGTTTAAGCTACAAATAAAATAGCGTTTCTTATAAAGACAAAAGCCAATTCTTTCAACAGCCAGATAGTGACGATCATTACATAAATTTATAGTTACATAAGGACACTTTGGCCCATGGAAATTAACATGCAAATCCTGGTGTTGGCTTACATTTAAGTAATGCTGTAGGTTTGTTGCAGAAGAAATTAAAATAGAAAAAGGAGTTCCTTTATATCGCCATGAAGTGAAATGTAATGACAGTACGTCTCTACCGTCGAAATTGTATGTGATCTTTATCCAATAATTAGTACGAAGTAATACAATACTGAAGCACAGTTTTGAAGCTGAATGAACAGATGCAGTATTCAGGACCAAGCATTGTGGTTTAATACAGTACACGGATGGTTAAAAAAAGAAATCCCCCATCAGTGGAGCCACGCATGGAGAGTGTAATTGTCCAGTGTTGCGGAACAAAGGAGACAGAGAAGTTAAATTAAATATGAAACGAGATGACGAACTGAAGCAGAGCTAGAAACACCTCGCGCGGGCACAAATTGGAGTTGTATAAAGTTTATTGGTCGTCATGGCGTCCTCTCTTTTTCTGTTTTAACTTTCTCTTCTTTTGTGATTACCTGGTTGGATGAGTTTTTGGGGGCGTCCTTTCTCTTCCTGGTGCGTGGACGCGGGCGACAGGAGGAGGACAACAACAAGTGCTGAGAATCGTGGCGCTCCTCGGACCAGCGTCGTCGTTGAGGTAGGAGCAGTACGCGCGGTAGTCTCTGAATAGTGACAGTCGAGTGCACCGGCTGAGAGAGTGTGGCAGTAGGGCCCTCCCCCCAAAACAGACAGGTTCAGCGACGGTCGTCCTCCACTCAATGTTGCGGCGAGCGGAACTGGAGCGTGCACGCACAGAACTTCCACCCTGTCGGGACGACGGCGACGATGATGGTAACGGCGGGAACGAACAGACCCATCTCTCTACTCAGCATCCCTCCTGCCCTCTCGACTACGGTGGCTCACAGACTCGTGCGAACTGCGAATGTGCAGTGGGAGGGAAGGGGACTGCTACTCGAGGTAGAAAAAGTTGTCATGGACTTAGTCGTAAGTTGCAGTTCGACGGGAATCGAGTCCAAGGTGTCTGAGAAGCGTTGTGCATACAGAACTATGTTCATTAACTTATTTTTTAAATCCTGTATTAGAAGACACTAATTTCAATTATGGACTGTTTAGTTCACGCCTTATGGGAAGTCCCATTGTAATTTAAATATATATTTCGAATAAAATCAACGCTTTTTTTTTCGAAATTGCCCGTTTTCTTCCTTTGTATGAAGTTCATATTTTTCGGAAAATTTTGTGTTTTTGTCTTCAGGGTTCATACAGAGGATTTATTCTATTTCAGTGTGGCAGTCACAAAGTTCGCACTTCATTGATGTGCTTAACTCAGAGCAAAGGACCGAAAGAGGTTGACACACGTGTAAGAGCATGGCCGTGCACTCGTTTGGGTAGTAGAAGTGAGGTCGGGAGATCAATCATTTTGAACTACACGGTAGGATGTTTCCCCCCGAATTTAATCTCTCCTTAATTTTGAGGCATATTATATAATTCCAATCTTGTACTCTTCTTACCGAAATACATTTTAAATATGACACAGAATTTCATCATTCATAGTTACGTTAATACAAATTACTGTCTCCGTAATCTTCTTAAGCCTGTAGACAAGAAGGAAGAATGCAGTTATTTTTGAACACGTGAACTTGCTGATAATTATGGACGCACGAACAGTGCTTGGCCGCTTGTGTTATGGATGGACGTACCTACCTCTCATTTACTCCTGTTGTTTTGTCTTGTGTGTAGAGACCTTGATATAAGTCGATTACCCTTCCAAGAGCTCCCAATAAATGCGCGTTTCAAAATTGTTAACAGCTAAGTACGGAGAACCAATATAAAGCATCATTATTTTTTTTATCCTGTATTCATTTATGGCGTAGCTAAGTACGGAGAAGCAATATAAAGCATCATTAGTTTTTTTATCCTGTATTCATTTATGGCGGTTAGTTCAGTATCACTCATTTAAATATTTGTGGATTTAAAAGATCACGTTTAAGTAGGTCTGTGCCAAGAAATCATACAAATTATGGAAGAGGGTGAATAAAAACTTGTAAAATAGATGGACGGAAAAGAATAAAAGTGTTTTTGTGGGTGCGTGGAGATGAAAGAGACATGGAAAGATGTAATGGATGATGCATACGGAACGAAGTGCCTTGCCTAGACATGATGATATTTATATCTGGGGAGCAACGAAGCGATTTTATGCTAGCAGTAGTTGCTTCCATGCAGGACTTTATATATGTTGCCTGCACTGGAAATTATGACGGGGATGAGCCGGGGGTAAAACTTACCCCACTTTATTATTTTTCCACCAGCACGTGATACTTCTATCTTTAGGCTTTATATTACGTTTGTGGGGAATGTTTTTGTAGAGCTTAAAGGGGGATAAAAGTAACTGCTACTTATTTAACACAAAGCGAACTGATGAAAGTCAGGTTAACTTTTGAGATACAGTTATGAACACTATTTACTGTCTTAAGTGTCTTAATGCGTGTTCAGTGTTCTTTTAGGACATATAAATCGGATTTGTCCGTAACTTTTAACATAAAATATATTGATATCCTAGGAAAGAATAAAATTCTGGTTTCATGTTAATACCTGTGATGAAGTTAACGTAAATATTTTTGAAAGGATAAAAACGAACGTTTATTTTTATGAAAATATATAAAATAATTATTAGGCCTGCGTGTTGTTTGCACAGATTACACGAAATAAACTCAAAAGGTAAAATTTATATGACATGATGTAAGAAATTCGCCCGTGGACAGAAAAGAAGTTGATAATGCCTGACATAAATTGACATGCTTACAGAACAATTACTTCTCCTAGTTCAGACTTGCCCAATTCGTATCGCATACAGTAAAGTTGCCTGCTTTCCAGGCTGTACTTGTGTAGTGTCTGTAGTTCTGTGAAGGATTCCAAACAATAGCCTATTGGCCATAAAGTAGTGGCTGTTAGACGACCTTCCTAACTGAAACGGCCTCATAGATTAGGCCTCTTTCGAAATGTCTCTATACGTATCGCACTGATATGTTGTATTTATAATGTTTTATCGTTGTATGTACTGGAATTTAGGAGTAACGATGAGAAACACAAACTATTTGCCGTCTTACATACAACCTCATTCCACGTGCTCTACAGCTTTATAATCAACGAGGTTGTAGATACCGAGTCATAATGATATAAGCATTTCATCTAGTGAAAAGTAAGTACTATCGCTTATTTCAAGAAACAGCCATGATAGTACTTGTGTCCTTGTCCTTGTAACTATAATAAATATGCCCGTACATTCGGGAATATTCATTTTGCAGAAGAGTAAATGAAACTGTAATTAGAGTACACAGCTACGTATGTGTGGAAATTTACAGATGTCCGTTTTTCATTCCAGTGGAAATGAATTTAGTTGTGGCTTAGCCTACGTGCCCGGATGGCACTAGTCTTATATGCCGGAAGATTCGTCACTCTTGCGGAACTTGAAACCGCCACTCCTCAAATGCAAATATTTCCTCGTACAATTCTTTGGTAGCCACAGGATGGCTTATTATAAGAAATATGCGTAAGCGCGCTGAGAACGGTTAATTTAAATTTTAATTCAGTAAGATGATTTCCTCATGGCTGCAGAAGCTGACAGATTGCGGCATTGTTTCGTTATTTTGTTTGTTTATTACTGACATATTTTACTTGTACGTTTGTGTCTGTGTTCTTTTTTCCTTCCTCATCTTGTCATATTCAAGTCAGCTTTTATAAATCTTGTTTCCCTCAGCAAGCACAGCCCTTGTGTTCGATTCTTCTCTCTTTTTAGATATAAGAAGGGGAAGGGGTAGATAGTGGGGGGTTACATCCAGAGTCACGCTGGGGGGGGGGGGGAAATGAAGCTCCAGTTATCAGAAAATGGAAACGATGTTGGTAGAGGAGGGTTATGTACGTCGGTGTATCTCAAGGAGGTTGTACTGGAACGTCTTTCATGAATGGCAAAGAATCCTGTTAATGTATCGCACTACTAGATGTGTATTGACAGGTGTTTTGTGTTACTCGCATAAGGGAAGTGCGTTTAAATTTTCTTCGTAGTGCATACAGCTGTCTCTGAAGCGAGAATAAAACACCAATCTCTGGGGACGTTATTTTGACGTCATTAAAGAATTCAAAAACTCCAATGTCAAAATAACTTCACATATTAAATTTTAGCTGTAACAGATCTGCAGTATGTTGTAATATATTCAATACAAACACTTTTCATAGACTTACGCGTTCTTTGAGATTTTGCATACTCCTGTGACTTTGATGTTCATTTAGTTTATTGAAGACGGGAAACTGTTGTTGCAGAACTAATCACGCTGCAGGCTTCTCATTGCATTAAGTTATGAATTGTTTTACCCTCAAGGGATTATTCTAATTTCGGTTGTAGATCTCTAATAAGATAGATACTGGTATTTTATACCAATATACTGATATCTGTTAGATGGACGATTTTAGGGAAGGTCATGACTTCAATTTGAGGTTGGTTGAAAATAGATGTTGCACTGTAATTCGAGCAGTAAGTTTAAGTGTGTACCCCAAATATCGTGACTGGAAGAACAAGGGTTTTAATAGTAACTTCTCGTATAATAATAATAATAATTGACATTTAAGGAATGCTTTGCGCCCGGGAATATACTTCCTGACATCCGCTGGTCATTGTGCTTGGTGAGACCTACGGTCGGCTTAGTGGGAAGAAAATCTGCCCTTAAACTTGTCGGGGCTATGCTCCGGTCGACCAAAACGTAGCAAGTCACTTTACTGACTGATGTCTGAGATATAAACGTTTTCTTGTTCTCGGCGCCTTGGTGCAGTGTTAATGTTACTTCGACGAACTGGCGCTTCAATTTGTCGAACAAAGGCCCTTGGCTTGTAGGTGAGAGGCGATGGTGGTTGCATGGCAGCAGTTAGCAGTTTGCGGCAGGATGGCACAGAATATAACGGGACGGGGGAGACTTGAAGAAGAGATTGTAGGGGTTGTACGAGGATGGTGCAGGGAGAAGCAAGAATAGGTCTCGACTCTTCTCGTCCGGAAAACAGATCTCATTGAGTCTGCTGCTGTCGAGCGTTTATCTTTCCCTCGTCCTGTTGCTATGGTGACAACCAATCAAGCGGAATTAACTATGTGCGAGAGATAACTTTGCATCCAATCAGTAACTAGAACTCTCTCTCTTATTCTCTCGTTCCCTTCTTAAGGTGTTAGAGTAATGAGGCCGATATTGCAGGTGTTTGTTTTACAGGACGTATTTATTGTTTTTAAATCAATATCAAACCAAGTAATTAGAAACAGAAGAATACAAATTAATTTTAACGAAAGGGCAGAATTCCGTTTTCAGTGATGTTCTATACCGAGAAGAAATATGTTAAAAAGGTTCATAAAAGCGTTCTTTTATATTTAAAAGAAAAAATCATACTAACTTATTTAGGTGTTTAAATATATTTTTAACAATGTGTGTACAAAACGGCTTTGATTTTTAATGTAGTTTGAAGCAGGGACTTTATTTAAAAGTTTTATGGGCGTATTTCTTAGTCTTCTTTATAATATTAATTGTAGATGTTTTACATTCCAAATCTGCGATTCGTTAAGACAACAAAATGTAACACCACCTTATAGGTATGGTACAGTAAGAATGCATTCGTAATTTTCAGAACAAGGAAATGTTATTTCTGTGTTAACTTTCTGTTTTGCATTATTATGTAAATACCGAAGAGCCATATTGTGTAACTGGTGTTTTTATTCTGAATATAATAGGCACGTCATTATAAAAGCCATTTCAAATAGCGAAATCTCGTAAGATACATATGTTTAAATCAGAGGCCCTACGTTCATAGATGAGAAACCAAGACATTTACTGTTAGTTTTGGTTATCCCTTACAATAATCTCGCATCTGCAAACCTTTTCAACACCTTTTCTCATGAGTTATTGGGAGAAACAAACAGATTTTAGTTAGAAAAATCGGTCCACAGCTGGTGTTTGGACGAACACTGACTGCAGCACAAATTTCGCGTGAAAACAAATCGAATAAAGAAAGAGATAAGTAATGCAGGCTATAGTGGATGTTTAGGAACTTGACAATCACGACGTTTTTACAAATATAAATATAATGGCCATGGCCTATTAAATAATGAGGATAAAACTTCTTTTAGCAGCTAGTATAAACGACGATAAACGTAATATGAGATCGATTGGTATCGACACCGACAAGTCTAAGGAGATCTGTATTTGTACGACGAAGCTGGATTGCAAACCATGTAGAATGCAGTGAAGTGATGGTGTCTAGAAATAGTAACAGCGGCCTTAATATTTTAAAAGGGCGAGGGATGGTAAGAGTGGAAGGGCGAAGGACGGTGATGAAAATGTGTGACGTTTTAATAAAATCACGTGATTGGCGGAGCGTGGTTAATGAAAAGGAAAGAAAATACGGGGAGGCAAGAGAACGGGTTGTGTGTATTCAGGGGAGAAAGAGGTGAAGAGAGACAATATGAGAAGTGACATCACTTTCTGGGGCTCCTTAATAACAAATTCCGACCCAAGTCCTTTCATCAGGTTTTATTTATTTCACCTATTGAACGTTCGTTTGCTTGCTTTATTTCAGTGAGACTTTGTCGCAAATCAGAAATATGTCCTTGGGTACGGACGAAGGATTCAGTGATTGATTATTGGTTTTTGGTAGAATGATTGTAAATGGTGAATTATAAACGAAGTGGAAGTAAGCACTGATTGACTAATAATATTATATTGAGATATTTAATTTGAGAGACTAAGGAATATCACGAAATACCTGAGTCGGAATTTCCGGGCTTTTGACCTGGATTGAAACTCCGTGGTATCCCGAATACAAAGCAAGAGATTAATCATTTCTACGTCGTGACACCCTACTTCTCAAAAATCAATTTTAATAAATATATTTTTTCGGCCTCCATATCTTGTACATTTCGTTATTTATTTTCAGAATTAAATGTTTCTTGGAGCCTATAGAAGCAGAAAAGTAACTGCTACCATCTTATAATTCATACGCATATCATAAAGGCGCAAGGAATGTTACTCTGTTCTGTCATTTGTGCTGTCAAGAACATGATGTTTTGTTAAAAGTTTTTAGTTCTTCCCCTCCCATGCCTTTCTACGCACAACTCTCTCTATAAGTTGCGTTCTTCTGCTTGCAGCCTGTCGCTTTTCTGCCTTCTTATTTTTTCTGTGTTCTCATCTTCACTTGTTCTTTTCTACGAGTGGAATCCGGTTCAGAGACAGCCAAGCGCCATGTTCGCTCCGTTGCACCTTCACTTGTCTGCTGCCTTTAACTCTTGCGCACTTGAGCTAACAACCGTAATCAAATTAATTTTAAATTTTGCTTTACTTCTCTCGCTTCTCTCTGCTCTAAAGCTAGACTGCAAGAACGGTCTAACTTCATTCTTATGATTGTTCCTTTGATGATGTTCAACAGATAGATTTACTTGATTTGTTATTTTTCTCGTAGATGATCCGTGGCTTATGAAATGGAAATGAAATATCTTCTTTAATCTAAGTTATAAAGAGAAAATCTTAAAATTCTGTAAGATTAATCCACGAGTTATGCAAACCATTAATATCCAGTAATTAATATTTGATAAATAAACTGTTTCCTGAAATTAATAAAAATGTAATATGGTTATCTATTCAGTATCTGTAAAATGTTGCATTTAATTAAGTCCTTCTAGTGTACTAACATTCATTTGCTGTTTAAGACATTAAATTTCCCTGTTATTATTAACACTGTTTATAAAATCCACTAAAGGTGCATGCAAGAGATTAATGAAAAAGGCACGTAGTTATAAGCATGAGTTTATTAAGTTGCGTGTTACGAGGAATAAGCTGACTGACTTCGTTGATATGACCTTATTGAGAAGCCAATAGTCACGCAGCTGGCCAAAAAATTGATGTTCTTTTATGAAACCCGAATGTTCATTACCATATTTACAAGAGCCCGCCACTGGACCTTATCTTGAGCCAGTTCAGTCCGGTCTGCAAGACTTGCCCTCTTATTCTGTAAAGAGATCTACTTGTCCTTTCGCTCCCATTTATGTCTGGGATTCCATAGTGATCACTTCTTTCACGTTTTATAACTAAAGTGTTGTATGAACATCTCATCTTCAACTCAGCATCAATATTGTGAGAATGTTATGTTAGTTATTTTCAGTGAATTCTGTCTAGATAATATGATATAATTAAAGGTCATGGGACTTCTTGAAATACGTAAGCATCTAATTAATTCTTACACATAGGAGATAATATTTTTACTATTTTGAAACTTTGACGAATGAATAAAAGTTTTCAAATAAACACATGTATTTTTATTCCTACAATTTAATTGCAAAGTGTTTGAAGTTGAATTATCAGTTAGGAAAATTGTAATTTTAGTTTAAGTCAACAGTATAGAACGTTGATGGGTTGTTTAGAAACTTATTCTGCAGTGTCGGATCAAAGTGATGGCGTTATGTTATGATTTTATAAAAGAAATCATTGGAATGAATATGTACGAAGCAAAATAAAATCCGCCAGACGTATATGCTAGAAAATATCCAATGTCTGTCACTAGGAGATTAGGGAAGAAACGTGCCAATAAAAACTACTTCCCTATAAGACGCTTTTCGTATAGAACATCCTGAAGGAGGATAATTTGGGGCCACACTACCAGCTGCAATCCTCGTAGGTATGAAGTTCTGTCATTGGAAATGGATCATAGTCCCACATCCTGGGTTACAACATCTTTAGACTCCATGCAGTAAACTATACTCGCATTTTGTTGTTCAGTAACACATTGCATTAGGTATAGTGCATTTATAACGCAGTTCATTACCTCTGAAACTTGAAAGTAAACTGGAAACTGGACATATGAATAGGACCTATTAGTTAAGCCTTGGAACTCGACATGCAAATACCTTTCTTGCCGTCGTCTGCAGAGTCGACACTTAAGCCAACTGTAACTTCTCAATCAAGATTGTTGACTACTTTAACTATATTATACAAGGAAAATAGTTTTTTTTTACTGGACCTTATCTTGAGCCAGTTCAGTCCGGTCTGCAAGACTTGCCCTCTTATTCTGTAAAGAGATCTACTTGTCCTTTCGCTCCCATTTATGTCTGGGATTCCATAGTGATCACTTCTTTCACGTTTTATAACTAAAGTGTTGTATGAACATCTCATCTTCAACTCAGCATCAATATTGTGAGAATGTTATGTTAGTTATTTTCAGTGAATTCTGTCTAGATAATATGATATAATTAAAGGTCATGGGACTTCTTGAAATACGTAAGCATCTAATTAATTCTTACACATAGGAGATAATATTTTTACTATTTTGAAACTTTGACGAATGAATAAAAGTTTTCAAATAAACACATGTATTTTTATTCCTACAATTTAATTGCAAAGTGTTTGAAGTTGAATTATCAGTTAGGAAAATTGTAATTTTAGTTTAAGTCAACAGTATAGAACGTTGATGGGTTGTTTAGAAACTTATTCTGCAGTGTCGGATCAAAGTGATGGCGTTATGTTATGATTTTATAAAAGAAATCATTGGAATGAATATGTACGAAGCAAAATAAAATCCGCCAGACGTATATGCTAGAAAATATCCAATGTCTGTCACTAGGAGATTAGGGAAGAAACGTGCCAATAAAAACTACTTCCCTATAAGACGCTTTTCGTATAGAACATCCTGAAGGAGGATAATTTGGGGCCACACTACCAGCTGCAATCCTCGTAGGTATGAAGTTCTGTCATTGGAAATGGATCATAGTCCCACATCCTGGGTTACAACATCTTTAGACTCCATGCAGTAAACTATACTCGCATTTTGTTGTTCAGTAACACATTGCATTAGGTATAGTGCATTTATAACGCAGTTCATTACCTCTGAAACTTGAAAGTAAACTGGAAACTGGACATATGAATAGGACCTATTAGTTAAGCCTTGGAACTCGACATGCAAATACCTTTCTTGCCGTCGTCTGCAGAGTCGACACTTAAGCCAACTGTAACTTCTCAATCAAGATTGTTGACTACTTTAACTATATTATACAAGGAAAATAGTTTTTTTTTAATTCGTGACGCGAACGTATTCAATTTAATGGTGTCAGTAAAATGTGATGTTGGGGAACTTAATATCCAAAATATTTCAGTTCTGTTACCTTTACTGTAGGCGCCGCCCCGACGAGATAATCGCGGATAAGATGGGCTGGTCATGTGGCAATCATGGGAGAGATGAGAAAATTGTAGTCGACAAACCTGGAAATGAGAGAATGTTTAGGAACAGATGAGAAAATAATTAAAATTTATGTTAAATAAATAGGATATGTGGATGTGGACTGGAATTATTTGACCCTCGATAGCGATCAGTAGCGAGCTTCAGTGAACACGGTAATGAACCTCCAGGTTCCATAGAAAGCGGGAGATTTCTTGACGAACTCGACCGGCTGGTAGTGTCTGCTCCATGGAAATTACCTTGACCCCAGTCATACTGAGTGATTCACCACCTGTTCAGATATGCAGACACTGTTAAGCCATTGTTGTCGTAGAGTAGCGTTGCTGTGAAGAGTCGAGTCTCTGCTCTCGCTTGGTTTGTCTTTCCGGGACCTTGCGTATTTAATTGGAACTGTGCTGTTAGGGAGCAGGATGCGGCAACAGGAAGGCGCGGGCAAGAGTTTTGCTTCTGTTACAAGAATCGTTTCCAGAACTTGAGTGGCTGAGGAGGGAGAGAATCTGCAAGAAGGAGGAGAATGATGCCAGCTTTGTGTACCGGAGATTCAGCTAAAGGACAAAAATGCATAGAAAAAATTTATTAAAACTATTTGATAAGATGAAACAATGAATTGTATTTTAATTGAAGGTGGTATAAAACCTTTCTTAGGACTCATATTTAACCAGGTCCATTTAATAAGCATATATTACAATCGACGTAACTCACACGCATTTTAATATTTTCTTCTCATCCACGGCTTGAACTCCAAAATGTTGTATCATTTTCCCGCCCCAGCTACATCTGCAACCCGTTTTGACTACCGTGTTGGTACCAGAGGAAGGACATTGATCACAGAGATTTCCGTAATTTTCTATATTTTACATTTAGTTTATAATTATTTGACTTCTGCAACTGCCTGCTTTACAAAATGGCTATGTATGAGCTTGAGTGCACAAATTTTCTATATTACATGTTATGATTTAATTGTATCCAGAGAATATGATGTCCGAAAGAAAGTCAGTCTCGTGTGACTCAAAGTCGTAAAATTTAAGATGCTGATGATGATGATGACAGGGGCTTTACCGCGGATTTAATCCTCTTCGTTCTCCTGCATCCAGACCTAACCCCCCCCTACGTACCGAGGTGACACCCACACTGATCTGTGTTAACACAGACCACTTTGTGCTATGCTCACAATCTCGTTGTGTCGGCACGGACCGGCCGGCTCACCTGAGCGTGAAGCGTTCAGATCACATCCAGTCCCTCGCTCGTCGCGTCTGTGGTTTCACGGATTCGAGTCTTTGCATTTGTTCTAGCATAATTGTGAAAGCCGCCAATTCTGATAAAAACTCTTCTTCCTTCTCACTAGGAGGAGGAACGTTTATCGAGCTCATTTCAGTTCCTACTGCCAGCACGTTTGTTTTATTACACCTTGCCTGCC
Source organism: Zootermopsis nevadensis (assembly GCF_000696155.1). Next base: position 42,588 of record NW_019062015.1, read on the forward strand.
AGTTGACAAACATTATGTTCAACAGTTATTTTTTCTTTCAATAAAGCAAAGTTGTCATCGCCCTAAGTAGCGCTCATGAAGGCGTGTAGGTGTTTGAAAGTGAAGCTTCACATATTCGGGACTTCGGCCCCGAAAAATATGAGTGATCAGCTACACCCTCTAGCTCCTTTCCAAATAGTGACACAAGCTCCTTTTTCCTTGTACAGGAGGCTGGGTCAAAACTAGCCTAGACGTGGCGGTGAAGAGAAATTTTTCTGTCCTAACGGGAGTCAAACACCGGTCACCCATCTCGTAGACTGGTTGCTCTACTGACTGAGATACCTCGGACGACTAGTATCATCTGTGATATTTAATTTTTATGTAGTGCCGAAATGCGTAGGGTTGAGTCCGAGGCGTTGTTTAAATCCCGTTTGGAACATGAATATAGCTTCCGTCTGGACTGGGTCGTTAACTGAAGGATCATACATTCTGTCTGAATAGGACTAAAAACATTCTAAGATTAGAGGAAGCTAAAGGGACTCGAATCGGACTGATTTATCACATTGATATTTACGAAAACTCATAGCCTAATAGTTTAAAGACTTTTCAGTAGTAAATTCTATATTTCTTCCAAATAAATGTAACAGTACGTTCCCGGAACTGAGATACAGCGAACCCAGCCCAGCCCATATACTTAGAATGTTGACCACTTCAAGTTTGATCTCAAACTGGCGGCTCTAAAATGCAATCAAAAGAAATAGCTAGGTAAATAAATAAATAAATGAAACTAAAATTGTGAAAGCATTGTTAACGAAACACTTAAAGTCTAAATTGAAATAAGTAATGAAGTTTGCTAAGTGACAGGCCATGAAGGCTTCTAGATGACGTATACACATTACTCCATGCATACTACGCAACCCCCAAATTCCTCTGTAATCTACCGCTTTTACATACAAAACACATGCCGACTAAACTTGGTAATCTTCAGATGCTGCCAACAAAAGATGACAGGTCGCACGCTAGGCTTCGTAATAGCTACAACGGATACTTTATCGATAGCCGTCATCGTACTTGCCGCCACTGAGTCCTGTTTCCTTTCCAGTAAATGTGCAGTACTTTGCCCCATATATCCACCTGCTTCGCCCCTCGTGTGTATATCTCTTTGTGAAGTCGGTGGACGGGAATGATTGGGTGATCATGTCACCAATTAGTTGTGTTCAAGCCGTCGGGCGGCGGCGCTGTGAGCAATGTGCAATGCGGCGTTGGACCACCGCTAATACCTTGTCGCTACGCCGCCTTCACCTGGCGCTAATATGCGGCAGAAATTGAATCGCAGGGAGAAACAAACTTCTCTGTCTTCAGTAAGGAGCATAATCAACGATTTACATAAATGTGGATACGGGTAATTCGATTATATGGGCTTGTTTACTTTAACGTGGCACTCTTTTCCAAGCTGTGAGAGTGGCTGGGACATTAGAAAGATTTGGGAAGTGGGAATGAAGTGATTATTGACCAAGAATATAAAATATAATATACATTAGTGTGGGTACTGTTAGTTCTCTTACGTGGGCTTATGAACTCAAGAGGAAGGGACCACTTGGGAGACATAGGCCTCAATGAGAATATAAATATCAAATAGACCTCAAATAAATGAAGGTTTGAGGGTTTGCATTGGATTTGACTCACTCAGGGTAGGATCCAGTGTTGGGATCTTGTGAATCCAGTAAAAACCTACGGGTTGTATAAAATACGGAAAATGTATTAACCATCTGAGCACATTGAAAGGCTCCATGACTTTTACACATGTCCAAATATTGTAAGGATAATTAACTCAGGATGATGAGATGAGCATTCATGGCGATATGAGAAAGTAATATATAATTTAAGTTTTCTGGCCTGAAGGCATGAGAACACTTGGTCGTAGATGATAATGTGGTTCATGCGTCTTAAGACAGACCATTAGTGTTATCTTTGGAACATGATAATAAACTTTCGGGTTCCATGAAAGTTGGAGAATTTCTTGAGTAGCTGAAGTACTATGTAGCTTCTAAACAACAGGCCTTTCTTCATGGAGATTATTTGTTATTGTTCAGTTATATTATATTAAATGAGAAAGAATGTAGCTGTTGCGTAAAGCTTGCAGAGACAGTGTAGGTTTCTGTTAAATGTGTACCGCTTTAACGCAACTGGTTTTCCCAGCGGCGATTTCCTGTTCGTATCTCTGCCTGTGAATAAGGATTCGTCGCTTCCCTCCACCTCGATAGTAAAATTCCGAGATTGCTTTAATAGGCCACGACATCCTACTCATTCTCTCAACGGACCGTTAAAGACCATACAACTTAGTCGATGCTCAATAACCTTTATAACTGATAAAACGTCCCTGAATGTGTAGCGAATAATTTATTTATGAACTTTAGTTTTGCCGATTTAAAGAGCAATAGAATCCTGTTTTTTATTAAGTAGGATTTGAAGTTCTCATGGTGGCTGAATTCTGGGTTGAGTTTTGGGTATAAATTGGAGCTCTGAGGATGAGGTTGTTTAATGGCTGGCTGGTCGACCCTATGGCATACTTCAGGGACGGTGGCAAATACATATGGAGCAGTGGTAGGATGATTATTTGACGTGGAGGAACGTGTCCTAAGTACAAGGAGAGAAATATACTCTACTGTCACTTTTTTCACCACAAATTCTGGTATTTAACCCACTACTTCTTGGTGAGATGCCTACATCTGACTTACCTATGGCACAACCTAGCCTCAGTAAATGTACGTTATTTATCTGACGTGATTCAACCATTTCATACTAAAGCAAAGTGCTCCTGTATGGACATTATCAGAATTACTCTTTTAAATCTGCCATCCGGAATTAGTGTGCAGAATGAAACATGTGTTTCGGAGCTGCGTCAAAGAATTTTTGAAAGGGGTTTATAGCTTCGAGAGAAGATAAAATGGGTCCATTCTACAGAGCACTTGCTAGTTCTGTGGCGTGCTTCACACACACACGGACAGGGAGGAATTGTGGGGAACAGAGCAGCGTAATGCAGGTCGTGTGATGAGATTTACTTTTACCAATGAGGAACAACTCACGTATAAAGCTTCGACAGATGTGGGACTGTATAGAAATGCAACTCAAGAGTGACGTTAGTGAGCTTTATGAAGCTATCTATTTTCTGTACTCTGTGCAGATAACTGACAAACTCCGTGATACAGGGTTTTCCAAGAGGAGTTGATATTGTCTAGTTATTCAGCTGATCTTAACATTCTTTATGCTGTGAAATGCGAAGGTTTATCACAAAAACCAACCGTTCAGCCCTATAATGGACTAATTCAATTTAATTAATGTCTTCACAAATTATTTATTTATTATACATTTTAGTATTGTCCTTCCATCTAAAAATTTGCTTCACTGAAACACATTTAGATGGTTTTGTCTTTCTGAGTCTCTTTGAATTAGAATTTTACTGTGGAATCACTATTTTTATGTGTTACGATATCTCCGCGTATTAGAATAAATGTACGTAAATATCGATTCTAAGAATTTAGATGCATTTTAAAGTAGTAGCTGAGTTCCGAGTAGAAACTCACTAATAATGCGGATATGAGCTACAGACTCATGACATAATCACACAGCTAGGGTAATGACAAATAAAATGATGGGACAATTTGGGAAGGATACAGAATTCTACAAATATCAACCCAAACGAAGGAGGGGTCATTACAAGCCGTTAATGCCATGTGTTCATCGATGCAATGGCTTATGTATCTATCCATTGACCTATCAACCCACATATCCACCAATCCATTTACCCTACCACCCATCAATCCATCCATCCATCCAGTAACCAGCCATGTATCCATCCACCCATCAACAAATCAAAACCTGGTTACGTCGATTCACGAGTGTTATGATATTGAAGTTTTTATCATGTACGTATTACACCGATTGTACAACGCCGTCGTATATCTAGTGCTCGGTGCCCTGTACTTACGCCGCTCTTGAGTACAGGGCGGCACATGAACGGATGCGGATCTCAGTGGGACGACATTAGTCGATCTTTGCTGCTCACATTCATTTCACCCGGCGATGCTCAAGTAATGCGCTGCGTGTCGGTCTGTCCGATGCCTGTCCTCCTGTGCTGTAAATTGAATTTACTATAATCTTCTCTCACTCCCCTATTTCTTTTTCCTTTCATTTCTTTTGTGGCAATAGAAAACTGAGTGGTTACCGTTCGTTGTCTCGTGGTTTGGGCTGCACGGGGTCAGCTTAAGCTTAACATCAATTCAGAACTCGAACAAACCGCAATGAGGCATACAGAGATTTACAACGAAATCGTTGTCAGCTCAATATAATTGCGTTATACTGGACCGCGTTACGTTTCATTGGCGTGACGAAACAGGCGGAATCATAATGTGACTGACTTCGAGTTACAGGAACTTCCTGGTGCAGTTATCTATCATTCAGTCTTTCAAGAAGCTCATCACGGTCATCCAAGACGTCGTCCATTGAAAGCGATCCTAAACCAGTTCATTCAGTTCATGTGATCATAGCCTGTTTCTGAAATATCAACCTTATTGTTCCCACCTCCCTCTCAGAGATACTTCAGTTAAGCTTACAATTAGTTTGATTACATTAAATCATAAAGGTAACTGTTATTAATATCATAACGTTAATGAACTTTGAAACAGCAATAAACATAATAATCCATCGTCCAAGTGTTTATACAACTCATAATTTCGGAAGTTGCTTTCACTACCATCTTCAGATGACAAGTGGAAGACAAAAGTCTGTCTTGTTGCTAAATTTGAAATCTTGTGTCGAGACGATAAGCGTTGCGACGCTTGCTAGTGTCGTATCGTACAACATACATTAGTTTGGGTTATTTTAATTCAGACTGGTTTAGGTTGTTTCAGGTTGGGTTAGGTTAGATTAGAATTCTAACTCATAATATTTTTTTTTTTTTTTAGTTTTGACATTTCTAAATATGTCCTGCAAATTGGTTTATCCATTCTCGAGATATAAGCGTACATACACACAGACCCACAATTTCAATTTTAGTGATAAGATTTCTCGGATTGTATTCAACATTTACCTGTTTAACATTTAGTTTCTTATTTCAGGAAAATCATTAATGATCGCTTCGATGTTCGACCGAGGACAGACGGTCTGAAGCACAGCATAATGCTTTACAACAAAGTGCTGGACGAGGAACAAATGTAAGTAGAAATTTAATGCAAAATATGCCAC